>JAIPMN010004268.1:0-15895 GCA_020650975.1 Apostichopus californicus | reverse complement strand
GGGAGAGATCTCGTACCAAACATTTGAACATAGATTTCTTGCAGATGATAATGTTCCATGTCTGTCCTAATGTGGAAGCCGATTTTCAGTTTGATAACTCTCATGGTCTGTCTCTAGCCTGAGTGAAAAACAACTTCATAAGCATCCTGAACTGTTGAAATTCACTAGAATCATTTTATGATTTC
Source organism: Apostichopus californicus (assembly GCA_020650975.1). Taxonomy (NCBI): domain Eukaryota; kingdom Metazoa; phylum Echinodermata; class Holothuroidea; order Aspidochirotida; family Stichopodidae; genus Apostichopus; species Apostichopus californicus. Next base: position 15,710 of record JAIPMN010004268.1, on the reverse strand, counting down.
ATTGTTTAGGCAAATGTTTGAAACTATTGTCTAGAAATTGGATAGGTCTGTGTGCACTAGAATGAATAAGTTAATGAATCTTGTTTTTCTAGAGAGAATATCAAAGACACAATATTGTTAGCAGTATAAATATATGATGTTTTTGTTCCTGTTCTTTCTTAACAACAGTGAGTTGAGGGGGGGGGGGGTAGCCAGGGAGAGGTAGGCCATGTGGACTGGTGACATATATGTGAGGGAGAAAGTAATTTCTATAACAATACATTCCGACTTTTAAAACTTTCTTTTTAAATGAATGCATCAAAATTATAAGAGAATGTGACCACCAAGATCAGAGTGTGTGGCAGACAATAAACCATTCTCACTGACCAACATTTTATCATCGACTCCAACTCTCTCTGAAATACAGATCCTGCTCGGGTAGACATTCTTCACTTTGACGATCCAGTGCTCGGACCGAGACAGCTGCCAAAGTTCAACGATCCCAAGTTTGGGAAGGTGGTCATCTCACCGGAGTCAAAATTCAGTATAGACTTAGAAAAGAATGAGATCACGGTCTCCCAGAACGGCAGCAAGCTGAACGTCGGCGATACCCTAGCGTATATAGTACGCTGACCGAAACAGCAAGAGAAATATGAAGAGTAACTTTTGCTTAAGTAGTCCTTAATAGTTGTGTGAAAAGATTTCTTTGGGTTTGCTGCTGGTTTAATCGCTTTCTCTTTCTGGCAAATGATCTTGCCTTTGACAAGGGCTTTCTTTCTATGAGGATATTTTACTTTCGTTAGTAGGGTAGTAGGTAGTCTTTACTTGTCGTTCAGAAGACTATGCAAGGTTAAAAGCAAGAGAGAACTTTACTCTTGACTGACTGCTTTTTGTGAAGAACTTTGGGTTTATGAAGGAAATTTTGCATTTTTTTCTCTCTTTTTTTTCATCATAGTATGAGTAAATTGTCCACGTAAAAGAAAAAAAGTTATCTGGCAATGAGTTAGATGTAACCTACAGTATGACCCGCTGGCATAGATAAAAACATATTTCTAAGACATTTAATTCGCTGTCTCATATCAAGAGCACAAAAAGTATCAATATTGTATCAAATAATGAAAATCACTTGATATCAGTTGATGATATCAGTTGATGATATCAGTTGATGAAATCAGTTGATATCGGTTGATGACATCAGTTGATGATATCACAACTGATATCGGTTGAATGATATCAGACGATGATATCAGTTGAATGATACCAGATGATATCGGTTGAATGATATCAGTTGAATGATATCACTTGACGTTATTGGTTTATGATATCATATGACAGTTGGTAATATCAGTTGGATGATATTAGTTGATGATATCAGTTGATGAAATCGATTGATATCAGTTGATGATATCAGTTGAATGATATCACTTGATGATATCAGATGATGTCATTTGATTATATCGGTTGATAATATCAGTTGGATGATATCAGTTGATGAATCGGTTGATATCAGTTGAATGATATCACTTGATGTTATCGGTTGATGATATCAGATGATATCAGTTGATTATATCAGTTGATGATATCAGTTCATCAAGTGCAATTAATTATGTATGGAATGTTACCACATTCGACTTCCGAAAGGTCATCAGTTTTGCCCCAATTTATTTTATAGCAAGCTATGAGTTGGCAACTATTTGTTTCAAAAGTATTTTTTTAAGTAGGCATGTAACCTCTCTAAATTATCTGTAGGGAGAATTGCTGGAGAATTTCACAGTCACCTTATTTCAATAAATGCTGGACTTTCAAATGGCAAGTAATTATTGTTAACTTCAGTGAACCTTTATGTTTCACTTAAAGAGACTAATTAGTGTAGTGACACACATATTGGGATATATATTTGTTAAAGTGGCTTCAAAAGTTTTAAAACCTTCAAGTATATCCTTAAACACTTTTCTATATTTTGGGTATATAATTTATGATATGATATTCAGAAGTTCATGGTACCCTTTGGCACTCATGTTACAATGGTGGTAGTCTACTTTTTAGTTCTGGTCCAATCAAGTTCCGCTGGTTTTTAACCTCCTTTCATGCATACTTAACTTATTAGGGAAGTCGAGCAAGATAATCCTTAAGTTGTGAACATTTAGAACATGACAAAAAATCAGAAACAATTCACCTATAGTTTTGAATATATTTGACAAGATAAATACCATTAAAAGGATGAAAGATGGAAACAAATAGAATACAAATACAGCCCATGTTACAATGAAAATTGATGATAAAAACTCTTTTGTGATAGAAACTGTAGTTTTGCAGTAAAACAATGATAATCAGCTTCTTGAGGATGTAAGTTTAAGAGAACTTAAGCCTCACATATATTTAAGTACAATATATTGTAGGACATGAGGCAAAGTCTAAAAATGTAAATTAAATAAGCCTAAACAACCTGCTGGAACCAGCTTCAAAAACCGACCTTCACCAAAATAGAAATTGATAGATATTTAATATTCGCAACAATGGAATGAAAGGATGGTTCACACGTGAACATCTTATAACATGAATGAATAAACCTGCCCATGGAGAAACGTCGTCATCATGACGATGAATTCCAGGCAAGGGCTTCTGAGGAAATGGATTAAAATTAAAAACACTTCACTGAAAGTACCATCATAGTTGGAAACTATGGTAACATTTGTAGAATGGGACAGTACTGTACCTCTGAAAGACTACGTATAATTGATCAATTTACAGAATTCATGTGGTATGGTGTCATTCATCTTCACATTCCTATCTCTGAGAAATGCAGCATTTGAGGAGAAAGTTTCATCAAAAGATGACTGCTGTGTCAGTTAACTTGTCATTTACATTTCCGAGAAGGTAATGGAGGAAGATTTGAACCTTAAAATTCAAGAATAACATGTAAGCTGGTAAAGTACCGGTTTGAGCATATAGAAAAACAATTTGAAAAGTTGACAGAATATTTTGCTGTTGAAGATTCACAGTAACCTACCAAAAGCCTGTAAGGGTCACAAACGTACATATATGCATTACTTCCTTATATGTATCATTGTTTGTTTTACACAGTAATAATAGCACAATAAAACAAACAATACAATAATAATAGTATTTAATAAGAGCCATACTTCAAGATAACTTCACAAAATTTGAATACTAAATTTTTCACTAATAAAACCAAACAAAAAATACAGTGTATTTCATAATTATCATAAGATTGTAGAAGCACGGTTTTCCTGCCTCTTTAAGAGACAAACTACTCATCTACTGATGAGAATTATTTTCTGACGATCCTTCTGATAAAACAAAAACATCCAACATGAAATATTGCTTAGGGGGCATCTCATTTTTAAACCAGTGAGAATTTTAAATTATGCATATTTGACACATTGGTCGATCATCTTATCTTTCTAATGTAACAGGTTATTTAAGTTCTTCCACTCTATGAAAACAGTTTCGATATTTTTTTTCCCCCGGTCAATATTCATTCTCTTTGTGGCAGAAACAAAACAGAGGAAATTGTTCTTTCATTTTGAAAACAAAACAAAAGTGAAGGTAATTGATACATTGTGTTTGTATTTTCTTTTCCACATAGAAACTGACACCAAACTGTGGAGCAGTTAAACCTAATAAGAGCAAGATTTTTTTTCTGTCATTGATATTTGAAGATAACCATACGTTAGAACGTCAAAAGTACTGTGTAATGACTGAGAGCCACTTATAATTGTCCTATTACTGTAGCTACATACTGTACAATGACAGTATGTTTAGCAGACCCATGAATAAAATGAATACATGGAACCCTCATAAATTGACGTAATGCAAGTACTGTACTTTCAAGATCATACATGATGTGATGAATATAATTCACAAATCTTTAAACAGTTATTTAAAATTGTCAACATTCAATATAACCCTCATACTCTTCGGCATCTTATCTTAATAAAATACAGTTTTGTTTTAAGAGCTATAATATCTTCCATTAACATACAATATCCCCACATGATTGGTACAGTTAAATGGATTCAATACTATCAAGCACTGTATACAAGAAAATGATAAAAATTGTTAGCTTTATAAAAAAAAATAGATTATGCAGAAATATGCATACTGCATTTCAGCCTTGTCAGCAAAATTTGATGTCGTCAGATCACTGGTAAGTTATGATGCTGTTATGAGCTCAACCATTATCGGCAGGATATGAATAAATGTGTGTGAGTGTGCATCTTTCGGGAGAGGTGAAGGGAGGGGGGTGGGGAAGTATGTAAGATTGTTCAGGAAATGGCTCTTTTCAATACATAAAGGATTTAATATACATAACAATAGAAAAGGCTTACGTGATGAAACACTCGGTGTTATCCATCAAATGCGGGTCCATCATGTTCGCAAATAATACATAAAACAGTTTATATTTAAATTCATATTATGCTTAAAAAGCTGACAAGTCACAAAATTGCTTTGGGGAAAATGTTAAGTACTTGTTTCAGTTTCCCTGCTTTTGCATACTAGGACATGATACTAGATGGTTTTCTGGAAACTGAGTCATAAAACTAGCAAAGAACAATTGTTACTCTGCTTCCTTCAATGAACCTGAAAGACAAACACTTTTTGATTCGGTAAGTAACTGGAGTAGACAATGACATCGTAAGAATGAGTTGTGGAAGGGAAGTACATGTAAAAGCCAACACTAGTGTAATAAGATACAATGATATATATATATATATATTAGCATGATGAAAGACTTAATATGGAAATGTATCAATAATGGCCCAACAACCTGAGAAAATGTGGCTAAATCGTTAAAATGAAGGAAAAAAACAAAATACACAACTGTGAAACCAACAAACTAATAACACGAATGGCAGATTCACCCTCTAAAGAAAGACTAAAATGAGGTTAAATACTAAATTATAATTTATAGCAGCTTTTGGCATGTGGTCAACCATTTGACCAAACCAGTGAATGACTTATCCGGTACCTCGTAGCAATATTCGATGCAAAATTAACAAATTGCCATGTATACGTAGTTCAAAGATGTATCGCAGTTATTGGTACAGAAACCGTATTGTTAATTTACATTTTACATTAAAATGAGACAAAAAAGTTGACAGCATTCCAATCAGAACTGCTTCCACAATATCTGATGAGTAAATAATTCCTTGCAAACCAAATAAAAATGTCTATAAATGAGAAGATTACAATTAAAGATAAAACTAAGACAATCTCCTAGATCTTTCTCACCTAATGAACCAAGTAATTAATGATTTTTATACCAATTTGTAAAATCTCTTTGCCCTTGATATTGCTTGATTTTCTTTCTTTTCATTTTGGGCGTTAATCACATAGGAAATGCAAAGTGGAAATTTCACAATTTTCAGGTCATGATTTTGAATGAAACTTTTGAAGATTAGATTATCCATAATATCATGATGATGTTGCTTCATATTATCACATGCTTTTCAAGGAAGCTGTGAAGCCTCTGGGTGTTTGTAAATTGTAATGTTACCGATAGATCCCTTGACCTCTAAACTATCAAAATATAATCTATTTCGATGGAAATGGAAACAGGAACCTTTCACTTTAGAGCCACACTTTAAGTAGTTCGAAACTTGGATTAAATTTCTTGAGATCAACAGCCTCAGTTTAAATAATACCTACTAACCACATGGATTTACACATTACCATCAACAGATTTCTGAAAAAAAAAATTCCTTCTTGATTCAGGAAAGTGATATATTTGTCACCAGACTGAATAAATTATGACTTTCTTTGCACAAAAAACAGTTTAAAAATATTTTTGCCAAGCTTAAAAGAACTGAATAGAAGGTGTATTGCAGTTATTGGTACAGAAACCGTATTGTTAATTTACATTTTACATTAAAATGAGACAAAAAAGTTGACAGCATTCCAATCAGAACTGCTTCCACAATATCTGATGAGTAAATAATTCCTTGCAAACCAAATAAAAATGTCTATAAATGAGAAGATTACAATTAAAGATAAAACTAAGACAATCTCCTAGATCTTTCTCACCTAATGAACCAAGTAATTCATGATTTTTATATCAATTTGTAAAATCTCTTTGCCCCTGATATTGCTTGAGTTTCTTTCTTTTCATTTTGGGCGTTAATCACATAGGAAATGCAAAGTGGAAATTTCACAATTTTCAGGTCATGATTTTGAATGAAACTTTTGAAGATTAGATTATCCATAATATCATGATGATGTTGCTTCATATTATCACATGCTTTTCAAGGAAGCTGTGAAGCCTCTGGGTGTTTGTAAATTGTAATGTTACCGATAGATCCCTTGACCTCTAAACTATCAAAATATAATCTTTTCCGATGGAAACGGAAACCTAACCTTTTAATTTCACTTTAGAGCCACACTTTAAGTAGTTGGAACCTTGATATAATTTCTCGAGATCAACTGCCTCAGTTTAAATACAACCTGCTGCTAACCACATCGATTTACACATTACCATCAACAGATTTCTGAAAAAATTTCCTTCTTGATTCAGGAAAGTGATATATTTGTGACCAGACTGCATAAATTATGACTTTCTTTGCACAAAAAACAGTTTCAAAATATTTTGGCCAAGCTTAAAAGAACTGAATAGAAGGTGTATTGCACTAGAAGAGAATAGACAGCCTATTAGGAAGACAGATTCAACAGTCAAATTAGCACTAACTTGAGAATAGAAATAATCTCTTGAAATTTCTGTGTTCATTTGACACAGAGGTAGAACTATAAATATTACTCCATTCTAAATGAGAGTGCCGCTGTACACTAACAGGCATACCAAAGAGTACTACTCATTCTAAATAAGGGTGCCAGTACTTAGCGTTGTTCTGCTTCGTTTTGGTAAACTGTTAATCTAGCTTGGCGTTCCATGGAGCGTGCCACTATACACTAATGGGCATACCCTTTCAAACAGTACTACTCAATGTGAATTGCTTCAAAGATTTAAGACACAAAAAACATAAAATAGTGAAAGCATTGTTCCGGGGTATTAGCATATCGTTCAACCTCTAAAGGCTGGTTCATAATCCATACTGCAGGCAATAGATGTAAATTAACCAAATTAGGCAAAAATAATATGCATATGTTAACACATATATCTATTTGCTGGTTCTTCATCACATCTAATCCCTCCATATCAGTTCATTGTTTATCCATCTCACCACTAATCCAATACACCCCACAATTCACTGTCATCCATCACATCTCTAATCCATTCCATTTCTGATTCATCTCGTTACTACACCTACTCCTGGTAAGTCCATCTCGTTGCTAATCTAGCACACATCTAATCCATGTTATTACTAGTCTTCTTCTCATTACTTATCCACATCAATACTGATCAATATCTCTATTCCATATCATTACTAGTCAACACATTACTAATCCATACCATTTGCTAATCCATATCATTACTTATCCACATCATTGCTAATCAATATTATTGCTATATCATTACTAATCAGTATCATTGCATATCCAAATCATTGCTAATCCACACCATTACTAATCCATATCATAACTCATCCACCCCATTACTAATCCACATAATTACTAGTCCATATCATTGCTAATCCATATCACTACTAATCCATATCATTGCTATCAATACCATTGCTAATCCACATCATTACTTATCCACATCATTGCTAATCAATATTATTGCTATATCATTACTAATCAGTATCATTGCATATCCAAATCATTGCTAATCCACACCATTACTAATCCATATCATAACTCATCCACACCATTACTAATCCACATAATTACTAGTCCATATCATTGCTAATCCATATCATTGCTATCAATACCATTGCTAATCCACATCATTACTTATCCATATCATTACTTATCCATGTCATTGCTAATCCACATCATTACTAATCCACAACATTATTAATCCATATCATTGCTTATCCATATCATCTTTCCTAGTTCATATCATTGCTAATCTATCTTACTACCCATCCATCCCATTGCTTATAATAAATCATCGGGTTACAAAGCTAACATCCATTAATGGCAGGATACAAATTATCTCTGTGTGGTCCCTTTTAGAAAAGCACTTAATATTTCAAGATTACAAAAAGTTATTGAGAATCTCACTTTAACCTCTTTACTTAGGAAGATTAGTTGACATAGATGGCCCTCTCACCTTCTTCTACTATAGGTTCCATGCTACAACAGTTCCATTCCTTGAGGTACTTCTAGCCCATCTCTGCCTAGAACTCTTAGGCCATCGATCAAAACATCCAATAGAAAAGAAATTACTTGCTTATGAATTCTCTGCCCATCACCCATCTTACTTTAAATTTCACCTCCGGTTACGTCAATCACCGGGACATTAGCCGCCTTACAAAGTCTGTAAACAAGTGAGATTCATATCAGAAATATCAAATTGCACACACATCAGTAATATGTTAACATTTTTCATAACTTGCAGGCACCCACAAATACTGATTTAGACGACAACACATTTTCTTCACTTTCCAAAACAAGCCTTCAGGCTTGAACAAAGGTGTATATTAGCTAACTGTGATGGAACCTTGTTATGGAACAAATCTTTATGTTACAAAATCAACACATTTCTTAGTTCCTAGGTGAGTGTGCAATTGTGGTGTAGAGACAGGTAAGTGTGAAGTAACGTGAGGCAATCATTCTACACAAGTTTGCAGCAGGGCTCGAATGATGGACTAAGAGAGGCCAGGCAAATTGTTTGCACAAGTTGAAGCTTGTCCTTGGATTTGCATTGAAATAGCATTGCACCACAGGAATTGTCAGCTTTCAAACCTAAAACCATGGCAACTTTCAAGAATTGGAATGGACACCTAGGCATGTTTTTGTCATAGTGAGATTATTCTTAAAACCGCATGCCTATATCTTTATAATTCCCACAGATGCTTAATGCCTGTTCTTTCTGTTTCCAAATATCACTAGAGTTTATCCGTCAAGATAATTATGAGGGAACCTACGGCAACTTGATGAAAAGGGGCATGACAGTTGTTGCCATCTGTAACAGATGATTTTCAAGCACATTGTGGCAAGTGGCACCGAGGACAGTTAAATTAAAGACCGTGGTACACGGATACACTTACCTTCATAGTTAACAAGACCACCCTCTGTCCTTACGTCCCTCAACAGTCTGTCTACTTCTGAGTTGCTGAGTTTATCACCTAAAGATACAAACACACACAAACAATGAAATTAGCTTTATGCGGCATGGAAATTTATTTCGTTCAGACATAGGGGCAATCAAGCAATTTGTTCGTGTTCTTGAAATTCTTTTCTAGGCTGGCAAATGTTGCACAGGTTTGATGTAGAAAATGGCTGCTGTATTCTGTTTCCCTTTTGTGATCTGAAATACAATTTCCACAGGGTTAAATTTCTTGAGGCCTCTCAGAATGTCCAGGTTGAAAGACTGAAACTAGATCAAATCACTGGAGATGATGAAATGTCTCTACAGCAGCTTTGCCTTGAACCATGTTTTCTTTTCTTTTGCTTGTTGCTTTGTATCTTTTTGTCTCATTTTTCTTTATGTTTCTCAGTTGTTTAATTTTTTGATAACTTGCTTTTTCTTCATGCTTCTCTTGAATGAAAATCCACTTTCATAAACAATGTTTACTATTACAGTGAAACAGCACTTAAAGGGTGTGAAGACTCGCGCACAAAGAAACGTCTCATGCCGGTAATCTGACCTAGTTTCAAATGAGGTGTAACAGAAGTGTTAGACACCACCATCAATCACAGAAAATACACACACAGCTTGCTACTGTCGGTAATTAGACACTAGTGTACAGTCAATACATGCAGCTACAGTCAATACCCACAACACAATGCACATAGCAGCGATGGACATCTCAGGTCCAGATAAAAGATAACAAGGTATCACGTTTCATTACTGTCTGCATTTTGTAGCGACACAAACAAAACGTCACTTGCAAGCAACGGAAAGTTAACTTTTTCAGATGGCCGCACACGGTTTGGGGCGAATCTTCAATGCCTTTAATACTGTCAACTGCAGATGTCATAAAGGTCACCTTGAAAAAACAGTGATATGTCCTCCGAAACCTACCAACTCATCAGTTCCCTTTATAGATGAACTGTACAAGATGTAAAATGAAAGGTCATGGTTTTGGTGCTGCTTAGTGATTCATGTAAGGAAAACACAATCAAGGGATTTTGTTTCACTTTTATCCAACTGATAACATCAGTACTATACCGATCTCAGTAGGATAGTGATTATTTACCCTACTATCTCATAGGTTGCTAAGATCAAACTATTTCCTTAGAAACCATCCTGCTATCTCCTTGGATACCATCCTGCTATCTCCTTGGATACCATCCTGCTATCTCCAAAGTAAAGACTAAAACTATACTGCATCTGTTGTTACTCCGGGATTAATTGATCACAATATTTGTGTACAGAACCCAAGTGTTTTTTTAATATGTGTTTTCATTCAATATTCGCAGACCTCAGTACTGCCTTGCACATGTTTGCATAGTCCCATCAAATGCAGCAAACATTGTGAAGAAAGTTTGAGAGATCTATCCTATAGTATGCATCAGTAAAGTTTCTTTGGTGTTTTTTTTTCAAAGAAAGAATAAGTAACAAAGAGAAAAACAAAAACAGCAAATGTGTATCATGTATGTACAACCTTGTCAATACATAATAGTTCGGCACATGATATCAAAAGTAATATGTTAGTAGATTATAAAATGCCAAATCACCCTTGGTTGCATTCCAGTTCCCTGTGATCCTGGCATTCTTAGTTTCATGCCTCATCATCTCTATAACTCACTGATATTTTGTGAGAATATGTCTATGCCCTTCCTGGCATTCCTAATTTCATGCCTGATAATCTCTATTATAACTCACCAATATTTGTGAGAATATGCCGTAGCTCCGCCACACTTATCATGCCGCTCCCATCACTGTCGAACATTCGCAGTCCCTCAACAAAGTCAGAGGCACTCCCCATTGCCTTCTCCTTTGATACACTGGCAAATATTGGTTGAAATTCTTGGAATGATATCCTAGCACCTGACACAATGTAAAAGGAAACTGTCATGAAAGCTAATTAGCTAATTAACAAAGACAACATCAACAATCGTTGCTCGATATCATTGGGCAACTGAGAAACAATCCCAACAAGATTGGAGAATGACACATTGCTGTAGGGCCTGTAGCCACGGAATGTCTGAATGTATAAACCCAATAATTATGATTAAATTAAAAATTATTATAATATTAAATTATCAAATTGTTGGAGAACACTTTGAGCATCTTTTACACATCAGTAAAAACTGAAGAATTGTAGACACAACTTAAAGTACCTAAATGTTCATAAATCTGTACCAGACAATAAAGTAAAATGCTTTATCAATATATTACAATCTTGTCAAGTAATCAAAATTAAATATTCTTGATTTATAGATTGATCAATCCTATTTAAGCTGTTCCAAACAGACCAGAAGAACATGAACAACTGAAAGCATGAGTCACGGTTTGACCTTGACTCAGAGTCAAGCTAATCTACTCACAAATGATGAGAACATCAAACTTGAGAACATTCTATATTAATTACAGACAGTTGTCCAAAAAATAGTGTGAATTCAGACAAGACGTTACAGTATGTGTTTGTTGGGACACTAAAAATTCATAAAGTTGGTTCGTCCTTTGTTTTTTCCTCACAAGTAAAGGACCTATGAAGAAAAATCAAAGATATATACCTCTTTTCTTTTTCTACTCCATCTTGCAAATATTGCAAAGCTCTCAGGTCATAATAAATTGGAAAGCCAATGTCTAAAATTACACAAAGCCAAAACATTTTCTTCTAAAGAAACCCCTAAAGTTTTGAGGTCATACATACCGTTTCTGTCATCATCGACTTGTTCCACCACCCTCTGAATCATGTCTTGAGAGGGATTTAATCCTAAGGCTCTACATACATCACCAATTTGATGAGGGTCAATCTTCCCATCGCCTTTCTTATCGAAAAGTTGGAAAATGTCCCTGGATTCTGGGAGAAAGAAGGAATGACCATTTAAACAAGGATGTAAAGTACTGTACAACAGATGTATAGTGAATGATCACTCTAGTCTCTAGTACTTGTAATATTTATGAGAATATGCTGGAAAATTTGATCTCAAATAACATGCAACCTGATAGACATAACATGACCTCAACAGACATTTGACATTGATGGACATCAGATGACACTTTTATCCGATTTTATTTCCCCAGATATTTGCATATTTATAGCTAAATGGATGAATTCATAACAAAATTCCACTTCCCGCCATATAAAAGTCGTTCAATTAATGTTGTGCAACTACAGTATCTCTATAAAGGTTCATTCTCATTCTAGAAGGAAAACTTAGCAGTTTATTCTCTCCAGAAGTTATCCTTGAAAATAATCAGAAAGGACCACTCAAAATTGGATTAAGTGCCCAGTAAGCCACAGTAGGCCAGGTTCAATATATTCTTCATTTTACACAGAGTTACCAATCTACGCGATCTGTTTTTCTTCTGTTTTGAAAAGTGAGCACATTAGTACTATTCTCCAACATAAGAAGATACTAACAATGTGCTTTCCAAGTAAGACTACTTTTGAAAACAGATTAGAGCACTCTAACAGTTAGAGCCAACACCAATAACCTTTATACTATTCTGATGGTCATTACAGGTCATTACTTGCACTTGAGCTGCATTTTCATTTGTTTTGTTTTTCTTCACTCAAGTAGAATTTTGAAAAAGGTACTAGTGTAATAGCAAGTCATTATTCATGAAGTGATGTAAGTGGAGTTAAAGGAGGTGTCTCTGTCAAGCCTTACTTTTATGAAAAAGTGGCTCACAATTGGTTAAAATTCTGAGTGAAAGATAAAATTCGAACATAAAAACAGAAAATACTGTACTTCTATGATCTTACCCCGTTGCTGTTGACTTGCTCTCTGTGGAAGAAAATGATAAGACATTAATCTACTAATTACTAGTTACTAAGGAAAGCATGAAGGAGGGTGAGAACAAAAATGTTATTAGCTTATATCTCTATCACAGTCTGTGATAAGCATTAATGTGTCTGTAGGTCACCAGAAGTCCATGTCTAAAATGTACAATGATAAAGTCTGCTCACTCTAGGCTAATTGTACAATGTAATATCATTAAGGCTACCGCAAAACAACATATTTAAGGTTCCCCAAAGAGAACATAAAAGACAAAAATATCATAGCATAACATGAATCAATTTAATTCCCTCAATATTGCCTCTAGGGCTATAGTTGTTATTTACATGGCCTGGATCATGTACCATTCATTGCCGGTTGTTTGATTTTGGACTATACATAATACTAGGCTGGCTTGGAGTTTATTTGGTAGAAGGTTGGTATAGGTTTGGGATTAACAAATTTAAATAAAATTATTTCTCTAAAATTAAAATAGTTTAGGTATGTGAAGTTTCTTTCTCAAAATAATTTGAGAACGACAAAACAACAAGTGTTTTAGACTGTAAACAAATACAAAACACCCCTACATAATAGTGGAATATTACGACCTGTGACAAGTGGGACATGATCCCATTTCCTAACTTTATTGTAACTTGTGAAATATATTGCATTGAGCAGATCTGGTAAATTGCCTTGCTATCCTAACTAATACAAAGTTTTCCAGAACCAAAGATATGCATGCTATTGTAAAAGTCTTTATGTAAGGTAATACGTTTGAAAGTGCCTGCCTGCCTGGGTCGTACTAATTAGCGTCAACAGGCCCATTTCATGACAACTCAAGACAACAAGTTTAAAATACCATCAAATACAATTCTACGGACTTAACCAAGTGTAAAACCAGACTCAACATGTCACACACACTGGCAGGTTGCAGTGCTACTGTACCATAGTGTAGTAAGGCCTAGTCTAGCTTCTGTGCTGCAAGTACCAATAATGATATCGTTTATAGTACTTAGCCTAACTTTAGCCTGTTAAGGCTTTAGGGCCTATGACAAGCCTAGGCTAAAGTTAGTTGATTGTTTTACAAATTTGTCATTTCAAGTAGCTTAACCTTCGCATAGAAGCTTTATAAACTCACACTTCTCGACATTATAACTGGCGTAATGCAAATACAATCGTCCTTATTCTATCCAAACACTTTCTTTTCGACACCGGCGTAATTTTGAGACAACGCAGTAGGGGAGGCCCTATTGAATGGTTAAGGTTAACACCGCCGTTATGAAATGAAACAAGTCATGCTTCTGTTCATATTGTATACAATATGTTTTGATCAAGTGGCTAGACGTGCTGGGTGAACCATGAGCAGCTGTATACATAGAAGGAAGGGTGTTGACTTGTAAACAAACACCCACATGAAAGACGTATTGTTTCTCTACCTGCTACTGGTTCGTTCAATTTCGTTGTTGTATTGCGGGACTTCATAATTGATAGGCTGCAGATTAGACTGACAACTTTTGGTTCATAGATATGAATGTTTTCAATTCTCTACAAAATTCGTTGTTATTGATAATGGACTTGTAGGAATAGTTTATGGATTATGACCCTTTCCGGTCTATCCCCGTCAGGAGACATATATTGTAGGGTTATCGTGAATGCGGATTTTGTAGGGTTATCGTGAATGAATCATCACATGCGTCATTGTTGAATCAGCAATAACCACGGAATATGCAATAGTTTATTTTGTCTCATGCCAGGAACCTCAAGTCAGATGCCATCGTTAATTTGGTATAACGTGGTTTCGCTTGGCTTGGCGGTTAGTTTAGCAAGGGAGTTATTAGGGTCCCATGCCTGCAGTGGTTCAAAAGAAAAATTACTTTCAAAGAAAATCCAACATGAACACTACGATTGAATAGCTTGACGCAGGAACCTCAAATCCTAGTTAAAGTATTGTGATATAAATAAGGGATGAAGGCTGTTTCAACCTGACAGGTTTATGGTACTTGTACTCAGCCTGCGTTGAGCATTTATTTCCTACTTTTACAGCGATTGATGAGTGGGTGCCCCCTCCCCTTTGGAAAATTTCACAAAATATGGAGGTCCTCGGTGCAATCTGGTGCTACTTTTCGTGAAAGTACAATTTATTTCCAATAAATCATGTATTCATGGTTTGGCGGGCATATATTTGCAATTTCGAGCTAGTTGCGAGTCGTTTCCCTCTCTGCTAGCTTCGTGCTTACTGGATCCGGACCAGGGGAGTTGTGCAAAAAATCAATTTTGGGGGGGCCCGTGAGCAGGTGATGACTATCAAAGCGGAGCGCCACCACGGGTTGGCGCGCAGCGTACAAGAAAATTTTTCGTCTGGCAGACCCCTCAGATTGCAGGAAACGGCACTTCCCGTGCTTTATGGCAGTAAGCAACACCCCTAAAATTGATCAAAATTTCCGGCAATTTTTTATTTTGTGAAATATTCTCGAAGGAAGTGATCGCCATTTATTCCTCAGTTTACCAATCCCTCGTCTCCCAGAAGCGCCCAAAATTTAAGAAATCGAAACATTTTTGTGTTGGCTGATCCATGATCGCCGCCAATGCCCGTGAGAAGTGGTGACTGGGTAAAGAAAAAGCTATGCCGTTATTATTTTCATTTTTTTCAAAACTACCTATCAGATCATGAGGAAAATTTATCCTGGTGGACCTTTTAGCGAACTGATTGCATAGCTTAAGAAGAAGTTCACATGGAGTCCCATAAACTC
>JAIPMN010004266.1:0-25357 GCA_020650975.1 Apostichopus californicus | reverse complement strand
TATGAATGGAGTCGATTTCAATCGGAGCCTTTAAGAATAGTTTAAGTCCCAACGAGTTGGTCAAGTGTAACAATGTACTGAGAAAATGTTGTTCGTGTTGCTGTTAGAGAGGAATGGGAAAATGCTAATCGTCATACAAACTGGCATGTAGGTAAAGATCATCCTAGATAAGAAATGGACTTAAATTGTTTATCCATTTGTCTCCAACTTTGTTAGAAAGCTGTAATAAATGTTCACTCTACTCACTCATGCTCTTCAAATTCAACAAACATTTTACTGCCAGCCTCAATAATTAAGACATGTAGGCATATACACTTAAATTGTCTAAGAAAGTAAGCCTATCCTGTATCTGCAGGCAACACATTGGATGTGTTCAGAAACTCAAGTGAATTAGCTTGTAAAATGTCATCAAATTTTATGATGTTTAAGTTCTTGGGCCATCATTCTGATAATCTTTCATATGAACTCCGATTGACCTTGATGTAACCTTTATTATAATTGTTTCTTCTAACAACACGTAGTATCTTTAGGGATATTTCTCATTATGACAATAACAATTGTCCAAGTACAATCTTCGCCATGATCCTTTAGCATTATAACCTGAATTCCTTCATCGTAATGGAATTCTTTTGTGGGAAAAAGAAAGCAAACCAGCTATTGAATGTTGTTTTCGCAGTCTTGTTTGTAAATCGTCCTTAAAAGTGTACGAGAAATAATGTCTTCTCCGATGCCCTCTGTATTAATAACGAGAGACAACTAATCTAGAACGACTTATAGCAAGTCGATCAAACTCAGCTTACATTGACGCCGCGTTGAGACCACGGATATCTAGCTCACATATAAATGTCTTTCTAGTCAATAACAACTCCCTGGTCCAATACAAAAGGTAAACAAATTGTCAGTATGCAACTTATCAGCTTCTGTCGTAATCGTGACCACTTGTTAGGAAATATATCGAGACTATTCCATCAGAAATCAGTGACATAACGTGTTAAGTGTTTCTTTCTACATCAGAACTTGGCGTTCTCTAAATAGGAGTGTTTTTCTCTTGAAATCTAACAGTATCGTTCTCTTGTTTATGTGTGCATTAAATTACCGCGCTAGAAAGGCTTTACATTCGTCGAAGCGGTAGCGCTGTGCAGTGTTGACATAAACACCAGCACCGTCTTGTTGTAGTGTTCAATTTATGTAACTTACTGCAAGCCTATCCTGGTGGTCTGAACGATAGATTGTGAAAGGTGCTAACAGCATCGACTAACCGGTAAGTTTATCTATATTCTTGCCCTTAGTTGGAGTAAATTATTTCGGAATGTTTTTATATTGCTAAGCAATATAATATGTTTTTCTTAATAATGTACTGCCATGTGTGGTGATAATTACTCAATTAGCTCTTGTAGTAATACTAAGTTGATACACATGAGTTAGGCTACCATAGCCTAAGTTTGTACTGCTGTATAAATTAGGCCTTGGAAGGTAATTTAGGTATATAACACAGCCTATGTCTAGGTGGTTTTAGTTCATGATACCGTAAAACTATGTAACACTAATTAGTGTTAACCATTTTACAGCACAACTGCGACAGCCAAGGAATGTTTACATCAGCAAACAGTTCTTCTAAATAGCCTACAAGCTAAGAATCACTGAGGCATATCACTACGTTTTCTGTGTAAGAGCTGTTGCATAAATTGGTAGACTAGCCTACATGGTATGAATGCTGTGCTTCTTTTATTGGTAGCTTGCTAATAGTTGCAGTATTATCCTTTGAAGCAGTTATTTTGCTTATAGTTGCAGTATTATCCTTTGAAGCACAGAAGCAGTTATATTTCTATTTATGTTTAGATATTAGTTATCAAGTGATTACATTGTATGGGCAATGACTACACCTTGAGCAACGTAGTTACTGTAATTGTGCAAAGAAGAACACAATTTACTAGAGCTCTGTTCAACAGGCAGTTGTGTCTTTGTCAGTTATTGGGGAGGTTATTACATTGAAGGCAACTGTAGGGCTGCTAATATTGATTGAGTATTTCAGAATTTGTCTCTAAACCTCAGTTTTTACCTACAGTACTATAGGACTTGGTATATTTTTAAAAAGGGACCTAATGTATGTGCCATCAGTAGACTGTTAATTGTGTGGGATAGGTGGTGGGGTAGGAGGTGGGGTAGGAGATTGGGGGTTAAGGAACAATAGCTATTAATATTTAACAATGAAGGGCACTCATGACACTGTGTCCTTCAAATTAACCACAAGATCGTAGGTATGTAACTTTACACATTACATTTGTGATGTTCTTGGGACCCGCTCACGTTGGAACAGGATGGCCCTTAATAATGGAATTAAAAAATACTTACAGTATGGTTGACAAAAGCAGATCACTGGCATAGGTTTCCAAAACTGCTCAGAGGAAATAGTATTTCACATATATCTGAATATTTGCCACAAACAAAATTGGTCTTATTTCAGCTTCATAACTAGTGTTAAAGAGTTTAAGTAAATATTGTGCTATCAAAAGGGCAAATTTGGTGTTTGAACAAAACTTCAGAGCCTGACCATTTCTCATACTAGAGTAGAGCATCTCCAAAGCTAATTTTTGGATTGGGTTCATTATGGCCATAGTGCATTATTCTAATGAAATTTCATAAGACTTTTAGAGAGCGAGTCTCCTTCAGTTCTTTCCAGGAAATCAGTTCACTCCGATCAATTTTAAAATTCTTTTTCTATATTTGCTATAAAATTATTACCATCCAAAACCACAGAAAAATCACAGGTTTGGCAACATTTCCAGGTGATGAAAGCATGGTACTATTTTGCAATGCATGTTAATTCTGGCCACTTGGGGTTTGTCTGGAGCTAGAATGTTCTGTGGCTTTGTTGTGTGTATACTGGATCAATCTAGTAGATTTTGAGCAGAATGGGAGTCAGTCAGCAAAAATTTTGTAGTACTGTAAGGCTTGTAATGACCCTACGCATACAGTAAATGTAAATTTAAGTGTGTGTCCACATATTACCAGCTGCCATAGAGCTGTACAGTATGTAAATAGAGCTACAGTTCCATTGACTTGCCGTATGTTATAATAATGAGTTTTACCTGGCAGCAACAGGTAAATTTTCTTTTATCACAAGTAAACTACGATGGGTTAACAAAGTAATTGACTAAGATGGTGTAATTAGCAGAAAGGTCAGAGATTTCTGCACCGTTACCAACTTCTGACTTTAATTGCCTTTAAAACGTCTCAGCAAATATTTGGATGTGCTACTGTACAGTATCCACACAACCTTTTAATGGATTTTACCAATTCACAATGTCTGTCGGTCTCTCTGTCTGTCTATATTACTAATCAAAGTATACACTTATCTCATGGGATAGTTGAAAGTCCTTGAGAGAAAGTGAGGAGGCACCTCTTACAGTAGTCAGGGTTTTGCAGAAATGGAAATGTCCTGTTGATGCATCTCTTAAAAAATCCCTCATCAGGACAATTCTGACAGGGCTGCAGTGGTTTAATGGGCAGCGTTTTTAAATCTGACTTTAATCAAACATAGTCTGTAGGGATTAAGTTAGGTACACACATTCGAAAAACATTTTGCCTGCTTTGCTGATTGAGATTTTTTTTTCATTTTTTATATCATAGTATTGTTACATTGTGGATTATAAGGTTCCACAGACTAAAGCTGTTAATATCCAGAAAACTAATTGGAATCTGTGGTTCAGTTTGACAAATTTGCACTTAAGTCTACGTAGATGTTTTCAGCGCCATTGCACATGAATTGGCTCCCTCCCTTAAAGAAGATTGAAACAGGTTATATAATTTGTTAATTTGTTATAATTGGCTTTTTCCCTCTTTTAATATGAATTCATTACCATTGAATTCATTTTATTTTTTGTATCATAGTATTGTTACATTGTGTAAATGGTTCCACAGACTAAAGCTGTTAATATCCAGAAAACTAATTGGAATAGTGGTTTAGTTTCACAAATTTGCACTTACTGTAAAAGTTTTCAATGCCATTGCACATGAACTGGCTCCCTTAAAGAAAATTTTAAAACCGGTTTTGCTTGCAAAATTTTCAATATTTTTACCAGATTATCCTAACATTAAGATTTTCCTGCTCGTTTTCATTGAAGTTAAAAACATTTTTAAAACATCAAGTATTATATATTTTGGATTTTTTGGTCGACCATTTGTAAATTTTTGTCCAAAATGTAGTCATAAATTTGATCATTTATTATAATTGACTTTTTCCCTCTTTTATTATGAATTCATTACGTACATCTTTCCATCCTCCAGATTTGATGTCACATTGTTTACTTTTTTTTTCTGGATAGTATACACAGCCACTCCCGCATTTTGGTTTCAAATAACGGCTGTATTAATTGTTTTTAATTTTTACTATGAAAAATGCTTTTAAAATATTGGAACTTTCAATAATTGTATGTTGTGCTAAAGTATCTATACTATGTATGTAGCTGAGAGTGATGCAAGTAGTTTCATTTATGTATACAAACACAGCTACGTATACTGTACATAACAAGACACAACCAGCCCTGGTGCTTTATATTACAAGATCTGTCACATGCAACAGTAGTCATCCATAATTTGCAGACGGAAGGCAGACATACATTTTTTATGTTTTGGATGTAAGAAACAGATCAGCTCATCTCTGGCTGACTGACTGACTGACTTTACAGACTTCATCCTTGCATTTCCATTAATATTTGAAGAGACTCATAATTTCTATCGCTTTCAAAACGGAAATCATGTTGGCACCGTTGGGCTTTCTCTTGACAATGTTGTCGAAATTTATAATTACGAAATTTTGCGTCCTGTTTTGTGAGAGTAGCACTTGAGCAGTAGAGATTAGAGGTTTATGTGCAGTAGAGATTAGAGGTTTATGTGCAGTAGGCTCTATATTTCAAGACAAACAAATTGATTACTGATAACTGAATATGAAATACTGTAATAATTAAAATGAATATTCATTGCACGTTTACAAATTTTGTGAAGTTACAAGAAAACGTACTTCAGCCTAGAATGATCTGCATGGTATCGCTCAATTTCAAATTTTGAGGCAAAATTACGTAATCGATACAAATTGGGGCAATTCATTATATTATAGGCAAAAATACATGGACAATATATAGCATTTCTCTTACACAGACCAAGATATCTTGTGCAGTATTTTTAAAGTGAGATGCAAAAATTCTGTATCTACCATAACAATTGAACGCTGAATTAGTTCCTGATGCATATTGAATTGTAGTAATTACTATGTATACAGTAGCTTTGCTGCATAAAATTCTTGTCATAATATATTTGTTTCACAACCTCTGGCAAGTTTAGTTTATCACCCATTTAGCAGCCGATGAACCTAACATGTACATTACACCAATATCCTTTGTCAACAAACGTACACTCATGTCTGTTTCAATTTGACCACTATTCATTCTTTTATCACTGAAAATTCATTGATTTTGTTGCATTCAGTACAGTAAGGAGTCCATGTCTGTGTCCCTCCCCCCTCTCCCCCTCTCTGTCTCCCCGCTCTCGCTCCCTATCTCTCACCCCCTCTCGCTCTCCCCGTGTCTCGGTTTCTCTCTCTTCCTGTACACATGAAAGCACTGTTCTATGTGTACAGGTACAGTACTAGCTACAAGTATCATGAAATGTGATAGCTGATCTCATTTGTGTTAAAACTATAAAATGTAGATTTTGTGTACAAAATACACATTGACATCGTGTGTAATTATGTCTTGTACTGTATAGCTCTCTCTCTCTGTGTACACAATGGAACCACTGTTCTATGTGTACAGATACAGTAGCTACAAGTACCATAAAATATTAAAGCTGATCTCATGTTAAAACTATAAAAATATTATAGATTTTGTGTACAAAAAAACCAATAGACACGTTACATAACTTGTGTCTCGTATAGCTTTTTGACAATTTAGCCGAACGTTTCAAAAAACATTTTGCCTTTTACGTGGTACCAACGTTTAATTAAATTCTCCGAGTGCAGTTTAGGTACGAATGGTTCTCCTTAGTGTTTCTCCCTTCAAATTTTTACTGATTATTATCTGTGTGAACACGACTTCTTCCACAGAAACTGTAATTGTCAAGTAATTGCTGCTATATACAGTAGTACTGCCCACACTATAGTACATGTACATGTATCAATCACTAATAATAGCGGGCGAAATACTCAAGTTTTGGAGAAGGTCATCGCTATTACTTCCTGAGATTGTTATTTATATCATATCCTCTTGTTGTACACAACGAGACATGAAGAGTAGTTTGGAATGTAAATAATTGTTGGGCAAAACTATTTTCAGTATACAGTAAATGATGGAATGCAGAACTTTTTTATTTAATAACCATAGATGGTAAAACTGTAACTATTAATTCAGGATTATAATATGAAATACACGAAATACTACATTTGTATCTAACTTGGTGGAAGTTTGATTTTTTTTTGGCAAGATTGTAGTGATTGTCAGTTTTTCCACATCTGTTTTTTTTGTGTAATTGAGATGTGATACTGTATAGTAGTATTAACAGGCCTAGAATTCCAAAAGTTCGTCCAGTTCTCGTTGGCATTGACTGTAGGCTTACTGTATGTGGCAGCAGCCCAAGAATATTTGCTGATAATAAGCAGTAAAACAGGTATGGAAAATGTGCCAACATTTTGACTGATGATTGTAACCAGACGTATCACATTTAAATGAACATTCTTAATGTCTTCTGGCAGCGAAATTGTAATCTGATTATTTTTCTTCTTCATTGGCAAACAGCAAAAATTTCACTGACATTTAGCCAGTAAAAATCCTGAAAATTTTGAGGCCTGAAATAAATCCAACATTAGTAGTGAAGAAAATGAAGATAGTTGTTTAACCATTGCAAGAGCTGTGTGATGTTGTCCCCTGTCCCAGAACTTTATCATCAGGCCTGTAGCACAGGGTAAAACATCAGCTGTAAATTGTGGGTATAAACTGGGCATCATAAATGTTTGTTTAAGAAACCGGTCAGTATTGCACTGGCTAAATGATTAACCTGCTGCTTCTGTCAAATTGTTTTCATTTTAAGCAAGGGTAGATTGAGTGTCCAGCAGGCTTAATCCTGGTACTTAACTCCCTGTAGATAATGAAGATAATCCAAAGATAAACTTTCAGCTGCAGTTTATTGATCCATAATGTGAATTGATGCATTCAGTCACATTTGAATGAGTCAAGATCCATAAATAGATTATAAAACCCATTGTTATAATAAACACTAACTGAGCTGTGTGTTTTTATTTTCCATCATGGGCAATTGTCAATTGTCACCCAGCTTACTGAGAGGGAATAAAACACATCAAAATGCTTGTCATTTCAGAGTAGCCTCATTTGTATTATTGTTGACTTTGCAATCAGGTCTCTGTAGTTCAGTAGTCCAGTTAATAATTTGGGACTCTGCTGTTGGTAACTTGAAATGGAACTGCTGAAAGATACAAAACAAATAGTTTCCAGTTGTTTGGAAATTTGATCAGCTATGCTAGGTGTTGGAATTTAAGGACACAGGAGGAAATGTCATAGCAGGATGTTTTGACGTTATCGGTGTTACCTCTGTTTTGTTCGTAAAATAAACTAAAAGGTTTACACAGAGAGATTTGACCTTTGGTGTGCTCTCTCATACCATGGAGGTAAAAACTGTTTTTACCTCCATTTTTTTTTTTTCTCCATTATAAATCAACTTTAACAATAATTTCACAGAAATGAAATGGAAACATGAAATTTGTATATATCATACTTTGGCGAGTTTGTATTGTGCCTACCTGTGATAAGTGACAGTATTCAACAGATAGACAGTGTGTATAGAACTTTTGAAAACGAGTTGAACTTTTCCATCGATCTCATCCCCTTCAATCGTTCCCCAGATTGGCTACATCATATCGTAACTCCAACTACATTGTGCGGTGTACACATTAAATAGGGAAATTAGTTGTTTAGAGCACAGTGTGTGGGAGTTTGCAATCCCAAATTTGGAAGTTATATTTCCCTTTCCTTGTGGTTTTTAGCGATATATAATGGTTGATTCTGAATAAAGTTTTGATTCAAGTTAAACTTGTGTGCCTTCATGAAGGAGAGCATACATGTGAAGAGCTCCATTTATCGTTGGCTCTGATCAATTGTAATTTGCATCAGACAATATTCCTCCTAATTAGTGGAGGATACCCCACTATTTAACACATTGATATACAGTTTCCGCTACTTACAACCCCCTTAGGCCCCTCCTAATTAGGGAGTTTATTACCCTTTTATTTGAGGATCATAAGGTTTATGCCCCCCACAAAATTCATTACAGTGAGTTTACAGGTAATATGGTTTGTTTCATTTTTTAAACAAAATATACAGTATGGTAATTAACAAATTGTAGCAAATAAAAATAAATAAAAAATGCAGCTTGTAATGTTATATAATATATAAGTGTGTATTTGTGTGTGTTTGTATATTTGTGTGTCTGGGACTGCAATTGATATCCTCTAATAGGGTTTTCTACTGCAATTTTGTTCAGTAAGTGGTTAGAATTTTTGACAGACATACTGTACATATATGTATTGCAGTCTCCCATTAAAAACCTGTGTAACTTGTATGCGACATGTACACTGATGCATACAATACTATGAGTCATTAGATGATTATAAACAGTATGATGACAGTAGATTATAATAATTGCATGATAACACCAAAATCTTAATACTATACTTATAGTGTATTTATGCTTCTAATTTAAAGCAGTATACTGTATACTTGAAATAAATTGCACTATATATATAGTGCACTACAGTATATTGTGCAATTTTCTTTACTATACAAACTTGTACATATTGTCATTCATAAAATGACCAAACAAATTGAGTTTTGGGACCCGTATCCGTTACTGAACAGTACGTAAATATATTTGGCAAAACTTAATAACGGAGTATCCGGCCTCAGTATCGTTCTGGTTGATTGACCCTAAAGACTTGCTTATCTTTGTTGAAAGTTGACATGACTACCATAGACAGTATAATCACATTTTTTAATGGTGACTAATTTTTTTTACCAGATATTTCTGTTTACAAGATTAACTAAGGATTATTTAAAGCACATGTTCAATTAATTGATTTTCTTTAATTGCCCTTAAAGAACATCAGTTACTCTAATAATCAATTACTTTCAAAATATTGTCTTCCTTCAAACAATTTTGAAATAATTTATAAATATTGTAATGAGATGATACACATCTTTAATACAAGGTGTGTTGCTTCAACTATGGGGCTATAGTACATTTCTTATCAAGAATAATTCTTTGACAATGGAAGTCTATTTCCAATACACCTTAGTATAATTGAGCTAAATTACCAAAAATACCTCAACATTATTTGCTTGATTTGAGTTCCATATTGTTTGAATTTGGTAATTTGGAATATGGCCAAAAAATTCAGCACAAAAATATTTACTTTGAAACTGCTTTTTTTGTCCTGATTTTGATCAATAATTGGATGTTTTTCTTTTTAATACTAAAATAAAATCCCATAAAATTGTAGCCTAATTAGCAACTGGTGTTTTTTGATATTCAAATAGTGAATTAATTAATGTAAAAATGATAAATTTCAAAATTTGTTTTGACATAAATTTTGTTAATTACTAGTCAAATGTTTTGAAAAATCTTTCGATGATGTAATATATCAAAAATAAATACACCCTAAGATCTTAACTGGGTTCAGAAATCTACATGGACTGTGGAATTTTGATCAATTGTAAAATTATGTTGTATAAACCTTGGTACAGTAGGTTTAGAAAATTTGCCAATTGAAATGAAAGAATATGATGATGTAGACATTACTTGTGTTCTCGTGTTTCACGAGCTGTACCATTTTAGCATTGATTCATATGCATCAGCATATAACATAATGCGTTTGAAGACCCTGGGAAAATATCCATTGTACAGTAGCCACCCAATTTACTTCTTTTCAGAAAAAAGAAAAAAAATTACGACTTGATCCGTGCTGCTTATAAAAGGGGAAAAAAAAATTGAACTAGTTTCTTGCAGAGTGTGCCCAAATTACAGTTTTTGAATGTAGTATTTATTTTTTCCCTTAGAGAAATTTTGGCAGAATTTCGGTGCTTGCATGAACTGTTATTACTGTATAGTTTAAAATGTGTGTTAGTGTTTGCTGTGCATATGTGGGTATGGTGAATACTTTGCTGTTAAAAGGACTAAATTTATCTAAAAGGACTAAATAAAAACACTAAATCCTTGAAAATAATCCGGCTTCTTATGACCACCAAAATTATAATGGTTGGCAATGATGACATTAGGCTTGCATTTTGCCCCCCCCCCCCATAAAAAGATTTGTGGGACACAATATAATTTTGGATTATATTTAATTTTCTTTGCTTTGAAAATACATACTTATAACTTGCTGGTATGTATACATTAGAAGATGCAAACCAACTTGTAACCTTCAGTACTGTATTTAATATAGATATCTTAGTACAGAATGATGGATATATATATTCATCATTCTGTACTAAGAGATCTACAATAACTATGATGGATATATCCATCATAGTTTTTTTAGATCTCTTAGTAAAGAATGATATATATATATCCATCATTCTGTACTAAGAGATCTACAATAACTATGATGGATATCCAACATAATTATTTTAGAATTTTTAGTAAAGAATGATGGATACATATATCCATCCTTTACTAAGAGATCTATAGTACTGTATATTGTAGATCTCTTAGTAAAGAATGATGGATATATATCCATCATTCTTTACTTGAGATCTCTTTAGTAAAAAATGATGGATATACAGTATATCCATCCGAGTTTTTAGTACAGGTATAGTATGTGTGTATTGCGTGACTTGTATCAGTGACAGACGCAATACTTACCAAGCCATCATTGGCAACCATACAGTAACTCTAGCAGTAAAGATCACGATTCGTTTGTACAGTAATATACTAGTATAAGTAGCACCTATGGTATAAAGTTGTACACCCTTGACATTTATGAATTTGTCTTTTTCTTGAATTTTTGCATTTTGTCCCTCCGTGAGTGTGTTTGATACTCTAGCTGTGTAGTCTATGATCTGTGAAAGATCTTTCCTTGTAACATTTTGACAATAAATCAATAGTTTGACAATTAATGCTACTACTGTACATGTCTGTTCAAGCCACATACAGTACAGTAGCTGTTGTAGAGGCCTACTGTATATGTGGATTTACACAGTTTACAACTGTACAATCAAGTAGCCTGATAATAATAAACTTCAGTCAGTATAAAGTACTCAAGATAACAGGAAAATTAGTACAAGTGTGAGATCTTTATACATTGTAAAGATAAAAGAGAGAAGTACAGTAAGAGTATCCTCATATATTGTGCAAATATATATTTTGCTTAGATTATGGTATTCTTGAAAATAAGGTTAATGTTGCCGCCAAAACAACTTTGTTAGACTTACCGAAAATAAACCTTCCTGTAAAGATAATCATCTACACAGTGAATCAACTTTCCTACAGGTGCAATAAGACAAAACTACAATTTACGAAACCCCTGCAATCACTCCAAGTTTTAGAATCACACTTTTTTAGAAATTCCTTTATTTATAGAGCTGCCCTTTTAACTCAAAATGGAGTATTAAATCCTTTATGATAATCCTTTGTTGTTTTTGAATACACATTTTATACCTTCTTATATCTCTTTTATTTTCTGTTAATCTGTCTCTGACAATCTAATCACTCTAATGATTTGTTTTTCATACGTACATATTATTGATCCTATTTATAAAATGTATATTATTTATAATTGAATATATATTTACACATACAGTATTGTTACAATTTCTAACTGGCACAAGCAAGGCAATAATATATGCTTGTGCAATTAACGGCTCGTATGAAATTTCAAGGACTTAAGTACAAGCTTGCACTACAGTTCGCAGTCATTGTGAGCAGAAGTAATTGCGACACAATATAAGCACTGTACATGCACTTAGCTGCAAGGTACAGTGTTGAAAGCATGCAAGCATCCAGCCAGCATAAAGTACCGTTTTTTGTAAACAAGCTTTTTTGTAAAGATACAGTAAGTACAGCGATCAAGTTTCTTTCAGATTCTGGTAGGATACCCAGTATAATCTATACAAGTGAGTAACCAAGTTTCTTTACTCCAAAAAATAATGGAAAAAAGTAAAGAAGTTTATGGCTCGAACCTGCTTTGAAACCACATTTTAGACTCTGCCCACCATCTTCATCTCTTTCTGCCAAAGAGGAAGTTTTGGGGAACCTGATTCTACTCTGTCAAAAGTATATTTAAGCTATTTATATATTAATACAATATATTACAATATATAAATATATTATATTTATGTATATTGTAATATATTATACATGATTATATACTATTAGATATATTATATATTATTATATATATTATATACATTATTATAAACTATCATGTATATTATATATTGTAATATTTCCAAGTTTGCATCAATAGGTACAGTAGAGTGATTGTCCAATCCCCCTACAACCATTCAATTGGTCAGGTTGAATACATAAATATATATATATGCAAATTGTGGCAATGTATTATTCATGAAGTTTACTGTGCAGCTTTCAAAGCCACCCACAAAAAGAAAAAGTCACCAGATCTGTAAATCAATTCATTGAATAAATTTTTGCTAGTTGTTGGTCTTTGTCAGATGGAAAAACAGACAACGCAAAACGACAAACGGGAATCAATATCGCGCTCACACGAAGCTCGTCCGTCGGTTGCCGTTGGGTGGAAAGGAAAGAAGGGAAAACGAGAGAAGAAAACCGGACAAGTTTTAGAAGTTTCACCCATTGTTTAGCGTCTTTATAGGAGAAAACCTTTGACAGTTGTGCGAAGGCTTTCTTGAGGTTGCCTAGTTATTGATTTTTGTTTTGGGCAGGTAGAGAGAGAGTTAGCTTGACGTCTAAGGTGGCTGATCGAAAAGAATGTGAGAAGCAAGGCATTAAATTTGAGTCAATCAATGACCAATAAACACAATCACTTTGCTCTATATATATGGATTAATGGTTTCCTAAATGTATTGTCCTATTGTGTGAAACGCGCTATACAGTAAGTTAAGGATGATTTATCAATTGACTAATAACCAGTGACAGGAGTTGTAGCTACTGTAGGACTTACATGCAGGTATATATGGTATGTACAGTAGGTATCTACATATGGTATGTAGGCAACATCACAAAATGCTAACATTTTGACATTTTTGGATTGTTTTTTTCACCACACTACTGATTGCTGTCTGGTGGTAACAACTAAATGCATTCCGATCTATTTTCCACACCAATGCATTTTTCGCTTCAGAGTGAGCATATTATTAAACATTGTATAACAACAAGTTTTCACACCATGTGTACAGTACAACCAATACTTTACATATTAAAGGTTACTTGTATCATGCAAATGAGATGCAAATCATATGAAAATACTGTAAGCCAGATGATGGATGTACGTAGGTATAAAGCACCTGTGGGAAAAGTCGAATACAGTCGAATAGAACAGTTTGTACTGTCGCTTAATTCTGGATGGTGACATTTCAGTGAATGGTTTTGATAGGCTGATTTTGGGCATTGTTAAACTATGTACAGTCAGTTGGAAAACCACTTCAGATGGAAAAAGTATGGATTAGACCTGGGGGAAATCTAAACCCATTTACTTTAGCCTGGCAGGGCATGAACCAGCAAGCTCCCATAAAGTATGTACTGTGTAATGGGTTTTTATTGCCTAGAGCTGCAAATGTCTTCACTGAACTATAGCAATGATAGATAGTGCATCAATGGTTAACTTTCCTTATAAATGACTTTCGTACTTCAAGAAGATTTTTTTTTTCAAACTCTGCCAAAGTAAAAAAGCCTGTCACTAGAATTTGACATTTTGTAGCTCCAGCTAGCTTACGTATCTCCTCGCATCTGTCGCATACTCATTCCACACATTCTTTAACTGTGTTCTGTTAACCTATTTTACACTGCCAAGCACTATACCGACCATCAGATTCTACGACTATCATCTACCACACTCATTATTTCAGTCTCCCAGAACACAGTAATTGAATATTTAGGTGGAGCTTTGAATTTACTTTATTCCTTTAATGACCTATCTCCTTAACATTACCATTCATAGGAGCTAGGTAGATTGGAATGCATATGTTTAAGAAATAGGTGAGTATAGTTATTCGGAAATAGCCAAACCAGCATGTTTTGGGGTATATTGCATAACGTCCCAAGTTTATTTCCTAGAATAGATCCCTGGTTTTCAAAGTAGAGATGGCGACCATTTGTAGGGTTGGCAAAAACTATTGGCAGATCGCCAACAGCTGAAACAAGAAAGAAATTGCCAATATTTATGGCGAAAAGATTGGGCAAAATCTTGCACATTAAATTACTTTGAAAGTTGCAAAATATAACACCATTTTGCAACTATACACCCGAATCATATAAGCATTTCTAAAAGTGGGAGGGGGGTACCCCCTCCCTGATACTCCCCTTCCCCAGACCACATCTTTTCGTCACTGGACGGTGGCCAAGATGATGAATGCGAAAAGTAGGGTCCTTAAGTAAAAACATTCGAGTAACCTTCAAGTGAACAGGGCCCTAGAGTACTGTATGATTTAGCTTTTATACTGAATGGAGGATGATGGTTTTACATACACTATACAGTGATCATCCAAATGATATTTAGCAAAACCTCTGAATATCAGCACTCACTGGATCTAGTCAGCAGATTGGAAAGACAGGAATATTGAGGGGGTGGTTCCACATTATCTGCTACAAATCACTGCTCACTTACCTGTCTCCTCGCTGCTATTACACTGTACTCTGTTTGCAATGTACTGTACATATTGCTTTTTAATTTTTGAAAGAGTTTGATTACTTACTTGTAAGATGGCTTCCAATCTTATTGATTAGCTTGAGCACAAGATACTTAGAAGCTCATTTTCTTAAATTTTTTTAAAAGCTCTTAACTCCCAACCACTTAATTTCTCATGAACTGTCGCTTTTGTCTACGACTGTTGAACTCCAAGTGGTCGTTCGTGTAATGATCCACGATGCCACGGAACAGTGCACCTGTGAGAGACGCCGATAGCAAACAAGCTCGCTATTAGGCAATTCACTGGTGACTCCTCAGAGGCGTCTCAAATAAATTCCCTTTTTTTTTTCCCTGCTGTCAATCCCCGTTAAACGATGATTACAGCGAAAGTCAAATAACGCGAAAGAGAGCGACCGAGCCTAATGGCTAATGCAAAACATGATCTCTGGTACCCTAGAAGCTACTTGCAAATTCCTTAATTTGGCAATTGGTTAATTGGGTGAGAATTGTTTTGGGCAAACCTAGGTAGCTTTGCAGTAATGGTAGATAATGATTTTTTCCTAAAAAGAAAACCAGAAAAGAAGTTCGACAACTGTTACAGGTTTTAGTTAACGTTTTATGTCAATACTAATGACCTTTAAACATAGAGTACTTTAAAAAAAAAAGAGAAGTTTCTTTTGACCATATGTCGGTGTTTAGACCCGAGAAGGAACCCAGGATCCCACACAGCATGCAGCGGCAGTACATTAAAATTCATTCCAAATTATGTCCATATTTTGAAAGCGTGGCTTTGTTTCTGTAATATGCATGTAAGCTACTTTAATTGCAAAAAAAAAGCAAATTAATGCAAGAATCTAGACAACAAGAGCTCTGTCTTTGACACTTGTAAAAAATTGGGTCATCTTGGGAATTATTCTTTAATACAGGATGTATTAAATATTACACCACTTGGTGTCTGTCAGGGTAATAAACTTCACTTTTCCAGGTTTAATGTTTTCTTCTTTTTCTCACTGTAGGGGTAAATTGTATGAATTTCATTTGAATAAAGTAGAGTATCATAATCTAGTTGAACTACTGTAGCCATGAGAATAAAGGTTATATATTTTCATATTTTTGTAGTACAAGTGGTTCTGTTTTTTTATATTCAGGTTTCCAACATTTCGACAGCTTCTTAGCTACATGCATGCAGTATTGTACAGTCAACTCTTCCCACGATACAGGTCTAACAATCAGTACTAATTTGCCCCCGCGATATTTTACCTAATCGGGAAAAACTGGTGACTGTCCCCTGTGCACGTTGCAACATTTTAAATATTTTAAACATTAAACATTTTAAACCTTAAACAGAAACATATACAGCAGAATGGACTATCCCAGGTGTTTAAAACTACAACAATTATAATAAAAATAATAATAATAATCAGCAGTTATTTTCACGACGCTTAATTGCGACCACAAATGTGGGAGAAACAAAGCATTTAATGTTTTAATTGGGACAATTGGGAATTGCTTTTATTACACTTCCATAAAATGTTCGAACTGTGCAAAGTCAATTCTCATATTATAAATGTACAGTACTTAGTCAATTCTCTATGCAGTGGTGATTTTTTTAATTACGTAGTTATATCAAACGATCTATAGATTTCAGGGTTATAAACTAGGGCCACCGATTCAATAATATCGCTTTGAAAAATTTCCACAGCTTTTCTTTCCTATATATACATGACTACCCTGTATAATCCTATAGATCATAGTACTGTATATGCCTCTAATAGGAGTGTTAGCTCAGTGGTTAACGCCGGAGCCTTCCAATCATAATGTCCCCAGTTCGAGTCACTCCAAGATTAATTTTTGTCGTCCAGTTACAGAGTTGTTGACAATTGACAATTCATAATCATTGACGTTAAATATGAATCTACTGTAAGAGACTGACTTTGGTCAGCTTGCAGCTTTGATAAGCCAATGAAGCTTATTCCCGAGTTCCTGTTTGCAGGAGTATCTAAAATACATACTGTACATACTCACATACACATATACATACATACATACTGTACATACATACATACATATTGCCCTTTAACAATTTATTGTCATATATTTGTTTGTGGCAAACGATCCTATTCCAGTACAATACAGTGTGTGTACAGTATACATACGTTTCTGTTGCCTCTGATCTTTAATGCCAGCAGCCAGTTAATCATTATATTCATCTCTCTCAGCTTCTAGTCACCATTTGGTATGTCATTAGTGCGAGTGAGATGGCTTTGACACAATTTGTCTGTAAACTCTCCTCTTCATCAGAGACAGAAAAATTTCTCATTCTGTCAGATACTTAATAAAACCCACCAAACGAGCTCTACACGTCTGACAGCTAACCGTATGTACTCTTTATATATATATTCAACCTCGACTGTGTTAAAATTTCATGCAACTACCATTTTAAGGCCTTTTATTTTTACTTTTCTTGTGTTTTTTTTTGGCTTCGTGGAAGAGAGAAGGAGAGAGAGAGAGAGAGAGAAAGAGAGAAGATAAAAAGGAGTCAATAGCATTTAATTTTGCTCAGAAATTGCTTTTCTCTCTGCAGTAACTCGGTTTGATTCCTGAGGGCAAAAGAAAGGAAATTTTACGCCAACCGGTTTGCCGTTTGAATGATTTTATAAGTCTCATTCGTGCAAACTACAAGACTTAGAGAGCTCCGTTAGGGAGAATTTGAACTTTCCAAATTGCCCCCCAAAAAGGGCAAAAAAAAAAAAAATAGGGGAGGCAGAATTGTTTTAATTTTTTTTTTTTTATGAAGGAGGACAAGTCAAGATGGAAAATATTTGGTTGGAAATATCAACAGAGCTATTGTAATATTATATTTGTAATTTGGTCTGTATTGGGTATGTCAGTTTATATGGTAGGGACATGAATTTAAATGCTTGTGAGTGGGTGTGCGGTACATTCACGTTAGGAGGTACAGCAGCCTGCATTGCCAGTATGCATATTAATATATACACACTGCGGTTGGCAAAAGCATTTATAATTGTGATGATGGGAGACAAATACGAACTGTTTAAGGAGCTTACTTTATTATCTAGACAGATGCATTATTAACATCTTTCAAGACTCGAGTATGCCGTAACTACTGTGAATTGTCGAGTCTGTGCGACACCCCTAAATAGCAGGCTTGTTTTTTGGGCCGATTTGATTGTGTATAGACCACGGTTTCCCTAAATTTATCCCCCCATGAACCCCCTGTAGATGTCAGAGTTGTCCACGAACCCCCAACTTTTTTGAGACACAGTCTGAGTCATTATTATACTATAATACGCATAACAGTGCTTCGTAAAAGATCAAGTTCATAGTGTAATATCGTAATGATGAAAAACAAGAGATGAACAAATATTTATTTGGAAACTTCAAGATCAGATCACGAATTGTATCACGCATCGATCACCATCACACACGATGAGACGGATGCTCCTGTTTTTCGATAGGTACGACTTTTGTACATTACTAAATTATATGATATATCAGATTTTAGTTCAACAAAAAGTACTCTAGTTTTGACTTTCAGAAATGTCTCACGAACCCCCTGGGATGGACTCACGCACCCCTGGGGATTCTAGCACCCCATTTAGGGAGCCCCTGGTATAGACTTAACCTGACTGTGCATCTGTACAGTAGCTTGCAACTTGTTGTTTATATTTAAGACATATATATATATGTTGGGTTAGACTGCTGTAGACTGTAAGTATACTGCAAGCTTATATAATATCTGTATAGTAGAGTGTAGACTGTTAATGATACAAAGATATACACTACATCTCTATAAAGACAAAAAAGGAAGGGTGTAAGGGACATAGTCTACCTGATAAATTTTCATGATTTGATGTTACAATTTAATCAAGGTATATATTACTGTTCAACATAAAGCAAATACATAGGATAAATAGTCATTTGCATTTAAAAATTTGGTGTCCTTGTTTACTTATATATTGATGAATGAAAATTTTATTTATAAATTGCTCAAAGATGCAATAAGGGGCCCTGATTCCTGTGGAAAAGAAGCTTGTTACCTCATCTATGATACTGTAGTGAACTAGTCAAAATTGGACTTGGAGATAATTAATGTCGCCATGATAGGCACTAGTGTTGCGGTGTCAAGGGAATGCATAATCCGACCTTGAGATAAACACAATGACGCTACTGTACCTGTGATTGCATCTATAGGTAGGATTCGAGCTGATATCAATTTAGTGCATGTTTGATTGAATCGAAAACAGGTAAAATGTATCATTCTTCACAAACACACCCAATTAATTTGGATATGTTCTGGAGTCACTCCATTTTGATGGAATTTCTCGGAAACAATCCTCCCACAGCCCCCCCCCCAAAACACCCCCCAAAGAAAATCCTCTCTTCAAACAATTGAATAGTTATCCAAGATTTTATATCAAATCACATACTTCAAATCAAACAATTGACACGTTTATAGATACAATGTACAACATGTAAAGCATATAATGTATTTTATCAATAGCACGTGCCCCATATATATATAATTAACATACATGCCACATCACCTGTTAACTAATTTCCTTCCTCAAAATTTTTTTTAGTCATCCTAACAAATTTATTTCTTACAATTGGTAACAACATACTGTACATCACACAATATTTGAAAATTTAAAAGACAATGAAAAAATGTAAGGTTACCGCATGACTTTCTTTCATTAATTTTCCCAGACCAAGAAAGATGGAAAAGCAAAGTAAGAAAAAAAAAAAATAGTGGAAAAAATACTCAATTCATCTTTTCCCATTTCTCACGCAATCTCAAGATATATATGTATATAGCTTTTTACTGCAAGAAAGGCAACACAGGATTGGTTTCATGAAACTTGAGCCATAAGCCAAATACAAAAATTAGATTTAACATCACTTTTGATAGGTTCTATAAATATCGACCAGAAAATTTGTGGTGACAAGGGAAAGTTGGCAGCAACGTCAATTTTGTCTTCTGAACATTGAAATTTGACCTAGCCAAATGCAATATAAATATGGATCTCGAAATAATTTGTTCTAAGAGGGAGGAATTCTATCCCTCATGTATTTATTTCTCTTTTGGAGTGAATTTCCATATTTTTTCCTTTTTGAGTATTTTGAGCTGTTTTGGTTGTCGCCGAGGTATCGTGTTGCCATTAGGCAGTCTTCGAAAGAAAGTAAATGATACAGTTGAAAAGAAAAGAAAAGAAATAAAGAAAGAAAAAAGAAATAAGTAAAAGAGATAAGAAAAGCAAAAGGCTCCCAGGTTGACGGTCGTCAAGTTTCTTGTCTTTTGAGGTAAATTTGACGTGCAAAGTAATTTCAAAAGGGTCTCTGTGGATTTCGCCAAAAAAAAATAGAAAAGATAGCAAGAAATTCATGTGGTCGGCATCTTAGATCATTTAAGGAGGAGGAATGATACCTGTCGAGAAAAAATTGCCTCCGTTTCCTCGTTCGTCTGCCTCCTCGCAACTCTCTGTGTGTGTTCTTCATCGTTACTAGAGTGAATTAAATTGCAATTTTATCGTTCGCATTTTCGTCGCTACCTTTTAGCTCCGTCCCCCCTCCAACGAATGCTTTTTGATATCTATCTATTCATTCCACCTAGTTGGCAATTTGTCAGCACTCCATTTACAGATAAGCAGACGTTAGCTTGGTTGCTATGCGAAACATGGCGACACATTGGACAGTGAACAGAGTACGTTGTTGCCTGCTTGTTCATAGGTTGGAGTTACGTACACATGCCTGCAAAACCTGCGGAAGATTATTGCTGTTAGTGCGCCCAAACAACCAATGATGTCATCCTCCCCTACCTTCCAAATTTACAAGTTTTTTGCATTTCTGGATATTTCTGGATATTTCCATCATTTCAAAACACTTTTGGTCTTCTACTGTACTGTATGTGATACAAAGAACACTTGTCTGCCACATCAATTCACAGTAGCACAAACTTTAGCGCATTTTACAATTGTGAACTTCAGTAGTGCATTAGCTACCGCATTAGCACACAACAGCGCAATAGCGCATTACAGTATTGCAATTTTAAAATGCTCCATACATGCTGAATCAATATCGAATAATAGGCATTATCCCGCCGCACCAGCTCTATTGTAGGAAACTGTTCAGCACAAAAGATTATGTCCTCTTATGCAGCCTGGCTGCAATCATGCTGCAGCCCCCCACAGCCCCCCTCAGCATCCTACGTTTGACACAGTGCCTATTAATTTGAAAGGGTGAAGCACATCCAAATAAGATGAACAATGTGGAACAGAATTTACATCTTTCTTTTAACCGTTTGTTGTAAATTGAGTCTCGTTAATGTTGTAGGAGTACTGGCAATGTATACCATTATTAACGTTCAGTTCATTAATTAATAAACTTAACTGGTGTACCTGTCTCCTCACTAGTACTGCACTTCTGCCATCTACCTCAAGAATGAATACAAATGGTCACTATAGTCCCCTTGCAATCTCCTGCCTTGTCAGGCACCGATACATTAAGTCAGCTACATCTCTCTCCATTGAAAATTTGCCTTACCAAATGTGTTACTACAGTGTACATAGCTAGACAACTGTATTGATTCTTAATCTTATTTTACCTTGACAAAAAAGTATATTTCTTCACCCCTGAAATAAGCTGAAGGGGTTCAATTTTGGGTGTCTGAGATAGTTTCCGTTTGAATGTAGAAACAATTCTGTAAATTTATAGATGGTATTGCAACAAATTAACACATTAACTGTCATAAAAAGGGATGCATCCATTAAATTATTATATTCATTAAACTGTCCAAATGTTTCACTTCGCTGGTTGCGAACATATTGATGTATTGTGCCTTGTATCTTATTTCGCAGACATTTGTTTCCTTCCTCAATAGCCCTTTGTTTTTCTTCTTCGGGTTATGTAATTATATGGTCCGCAGGTATTCTTCTCATCATCTCAGTTGATTGTCTTTAATGGTTTAAATAGTATGCATATGACTTATAATTTAGATGTTATCCCACTAGCAAGGGAAAATCCCCATATTGATGGATGCAAAAAAAAAAAAAAAAAAAAATAATGCCCTCAAAATATATACATCAATTTATTCCATAAAATTGACCCTTAAACTATAAAGTAATGATGATAATCCCAATACTGTACATCCATAAAAATGGCACACACGCTCTAGAGAAATGAATAAAATATACAGCACAATCAAACGATACCGATTTTAATTTACATTTTCAAAAGAGCGTGCGATTTACCTTAGTTTGCGACCAAATATTTAAAATGACTGATATATAATATATAGTAAGTCTTCAAACGTTCGGTAAGTTTAATATAAAAAAATCAGAAAGAAAAAATCCCTGTGCTGTATGGTACTAAATTATACAGTACGTCTTTAAAGGTTTGTTGTAGCTGGTCGCTAAGAGAAAATGGCAGGATTTAATTGCTGGCTGCCATTTCTAGGATGACTTTGTGTCATAATATTCCCTGAAGGTACAAAGAGCCTCATTTTGTTGATCAACCAGCTCTGGAAAATTGTCATATATGGGTAAAAAAATAAGAGTATTTCTCAAATTCAAATGTATAAAGGGTAGAAAGATGATCGGGGGAGAAAATTTGAGTATTAAGTTCAAGATTGATTCTATATATGGTTGCATTTCGTGATATATATTGTATGTATGTTACATATATACAGTGTTATTTATGTATCATAGATTGATCAGTGTTACCATAGCAATGACATACATTGAATCAATTGGTCATGTGTTATATATGTAAAAATAGTTTGTTCATTGTTACCATGGCAACAGCATACATTGGATCAGTTGGTTGGTCATGTGGAAATGTAACAGATTGATCAGTATCACCATAGCAACATCGTTGTTTTTAATATAGATAGATTAGTGCGCGCCATTTATGCATTGTTCCTTAATATTAGCTCTTGTGTGCATGAGCCTCATTATTTGTACTGCACCTTTGTACAAAAGCAGCTGTGTAACTGCTTTGTACACATCATCATCTAGTAAAGAGTAATATATTTGTTTAAGCTATGTGGATGTAACAGGTACAATGTACACTTCTGCAGCCTTCATTCCAATTTACACAGATTGGATGCACAGAATTATATCAAGCTGTTTACTCCCATGTATGTACTGTACATCTGAATGTTGCAGCAATGATGCATAGGTTTGCGTGACTCATCGATCACAATTTTACAGTTTTGAGGTTAAAAATTGACAATCCAACATCCTGAGATACTCGTACAAACGCGTAAAGATGGAGAGATCAACTGTGGTTGGTTGTGGACAATGTTTGTGTGTGTATGATTAATCTGTTTTTCCCTCCATGGATTAATATACATATTCACTGTAAACTGGTCTACTTAAAGTTGCATATTAATGTAAGTAATTGGACTTTAAAGTTACAGCATAAGTAGGAATAACATCTGTTCGTATCCATTGTCTTACAAGTAATGATGTATCTGGTACCACAAAATCAGCAAATTAGTAAAACAAATTCAAAACAAAGCAAAGCTTTTCTATATATACTGTAGACATCGATAATCACGCATTTTCAATATTTGATGCTGAAATGTGATAAAATTCATAAACCAAAAACAGCTACACAAAAGGCGAATGCTAAATTATTTCCTGATATTGTATACAGGTGAGATATTAATTGGAGGATGTAAATTATTGACTTAATGTCTCTATTGCCTGCACTCTCCCCCCCCCCCACCTTCCAGCAATGATCCTCTGTAAGGTCACCGCCCTCTATCCTCCCAAATCTACCATACTGTATATAGAAATATAGGAGTAGCTACAGTATTACACACACATTCGAAATGTCTCAGAATTTTTCATCTTCCGAATCGCAGTTGGCACATGTATCTCATTCTACTGTCCGTGGATTTTCTTTGATCTAGAAAATTGTGTGGATGTTTGTCTAAACAATTATGATATTAAATTTTGTTGTTTAAGCTATATTTGACAAGCCGTTAAAGTTTCCTTTGAAAATGTGGTTGATTTACGTATGTTATTAACATTAACTTTAATTGCTCTCACTAGAAACTTCAATTATAATTATAAGAAATGAAATGTTTTGACAGATTGTAAAACTGAATCCTTAGTTTTTGCCATATTTTTGGCAATCTGTTTTTGCAATCTGCAGAAATGAAATGTTAAATCTTGATGATACAATTCCTGTTTGTATAGTGTCCTAGAGGTATGTGACATGTAACATCTGACATGTGTCATGTAACAGTAATCAGAAAATATTACTTTTTAAACATACTGTATCATTACACTTAGATTGGTTTCGTTCGAGAAAGGTTTGGCCTTAAATCGCTTAAATCTATCAATCTTGATATTTAATAGCTAAATTGGTAAAATTTGTTTCATCATTTTTCTTCAAATCAAGTCTTGATATGAGTATGATTTATGATAGTTATCATTTAAATTGAATGTAATTGCTTTTACACATTGATTGTGCACAGTAGATCTGATATACCCAGTGAGAAGATATATCATGTTCATTTGAACTACTTCCCTCTTTTTCAATGATTTTAAAGATATTCGCGGAGCCAACTAATGAAGTCATTATGACCTACAGCTGCCTTTAATTGTTTCCTTAATAATACCACGGCGAATTTTCAATGGTCGTTGGAGAGGACCCAATTTTCTGTTTTGACAACCAAAAATCAGCGTTATCTACGTCAAATTGACTGCATTGGAACTAAATCCTCATTCACTGTGGAGATAGTGGGGGAAAAATAGCGGTACTGTAGGTCCATATCCACCCAAAAGAAGAGTTTTACAGACCAAAAGCTGGTGTTCGATCTATTCACCATTTGAACCTACACATCTCTCCTACAGTGTACATATTGATCATTCTTTCTTAATTTTGATACATTTTTTCGGACAACCAAATTTCCTGTTTTGACGTACAGTACAGCCAAAAAGTGGGGCCTGGTTATCCGTGCACAGGACAACCAGAAAAGGGGAAAAAATCCTTAAAAATTTACCCTGAATACAGTGACTGTCCAGTCCAATTTCTCCCACTATGTAAACATGTGGTCGTACAGTATGCATCCATAATACTGTACACTGCTTGACCGATATTTCAAGCGATATGTCCATATCATTACTATATACCTACAATTTGTGTTTGTTTGAATAACTGCCTACCTTATATTATAGTGTCAATGTTGCATTCACTTGAGTAAATCAATAACATTGAAGGACATAGCCAGACTGTCACTGTCAACTTGAGTTTTTCATTTTCTTGACATAGAACCGACAATATTACAGTATGTGCCTTGATACAGCTAGGTAGGGGAGGTATATTGTATGTACATATGGGCAAATACACAGTAAACCAACACGAAATGATAACATAGAGGTTTTCCACCCCTAAAATTGATATTTCCAATGTTCTGTAATGTTCAATATTACTCATTTG
>JAIPMN010004265.1:0-30264 GCA_020650975.1 Apostichopus californicus | reverse complement strand
TGGTGTGAAGTAAACCCCTGCAATTTCATTCTCCCCCCCACCCCCCACCCCCCACCCCCCACCCCCCCACCATGAAGTTGAATACCCACACTATCATTTACTCCTCCCCTTACCCCCTCTCCCTTGCTTCCCTTTTTCTTTTGTTGCCTTGTATGTTTCATTGAAGATTGAATTGTGTTATGTTTAGGGAAAGCTTAAGAAAAACAGAAGGTGGCTTTATATTGTGCAAAATACTATTCATATTGTCTTTTTCCTTGCTGTTCCTATCCAAAGAGAATTTTCAAAGTCAACTCCAGTGTTTCACTTTCTGTCGTACCGTCGTTAAAAATCGTCTATTTGTAAGTTTTACGGAAAGTTTGATGATGAAATGTGTAAGACGCTGATACTTCTTCCATAGTCTATGTATGCCATTGATTAATTAAGTCCTTCTGCCATGTATGATTTTTACATGCATCTCTGTAGGTGGCCATCTAGTGCTTAACTAGCAAGCTTTCCCAATTCAATCAGGCCATATGTTGATACTTTAAGCATGACTATTTTTCGATTCACATCCGATGTATTTTCTGTCGCTAGAAAGCCTGTTTCGTCTTTCTGACTATTTAAGGTCTGGTCTGAGCAATGCAAACATTTATATGATCTAACTTAACAGGAAAAGAACTTGTCATAATAAGTATCGAAATTACCGTAATCAGAATTGCAAGATTCGTCAACATAATGGTTTATGCTCAAATTTTCAGTGAGGGTTAGTGCTTGAAGAAGTTTGGAAAAGATGTTGCCATAAATATACTAAATTGTCTGGAATTAATGACTGGACTAGGTAAAGAGTCAGGAAACTTAGGAGCAGTGACTCGACTTATTGCAAAACTCTGACTCAAACATGAGAATACTTTCTTCAACTTTTCCCAGTTTAGATTCAATATTGTTCATACTTTCAATCATGCCCTGGGTAACTTAGCCAAGTTTTCAGCTTCGAAATAATTCTTCATTTCGAAATATGTGAATATTTATCACCATCCGTGGTGTGTAGAGGATAATATTTTCGTCGGAAGACGTAACCCCGGACGATTTTTATGTATGTGCAAATGGGCTACAGTAGTCTTGCAGTTATTCTTCAAAATAAGTTTAAGCAAACTCCAAACTGCCTGCCAGATATGTTTTGTTGGATATATTATATGAACTGGAAATATTGCAATTTACAGCCATGCTTTTCTTTTCTCAGAAACTGTGCAATAACTAACTTATAGAAAGATGAATCAGTGTTTGCATTTTTATGCATAACATTTATGATTACTTTCCTTTTTTTTCAATTGAGAAGATGATGTACTTAACATTCAGCTGTGGGAGGTGCTTCATAACGGTGATTACTTGAAATATTGTATAATATCATAATGCTATTACACATACATGTGCAAATAGAAATTGGCATAAAAGCCTCTTTTTTTTTCTGATCGTAAAGGAACATGTGTTTATGACATGTTTCTGTTATGGGAACTGCCCATGAGACAATTACAGATATGTATGAATCAATTTTAAACTCTACTTACTTACAATGTATGTTTATGTAACTGCCATTTAAATGCCCTACAGTGAAGTAGGTTTGAAGTTTCATCACTCTAACATTGATTTTATAGATCCTTGTTTTAAAGAGATTAATTTGTATTTGGAATGGTTATATCGGTGTGCTAAATAGTTCTGTATGACACAAAGAGTAAATTTGGATAGGATTTTAATTGTTTATTCTTTGTATGCAATGTGAGATATTAAATCATAAAGGAAGGGGAAGTGACAATCAAAAAGAAAGTTTGTCAGAATTGTAAAGAAAAAGTGGAATTTGATGGACCGTATCATTCCAGCTAGGGCTTTGTAAGGTATATACAGTATGTTAGGACTGATATGTGTTTAGGATTAATGTTAGTATGCTGTGGATGAACCAAACATATATCTTCTTTTTTTTTTTAATCAACTGAACGAAAGGAAAAATAAATATTAAGGTAATTTCTATGATGGGTATTTGATCAGGGTAATAAATATGAAGGGTTTTTTTTTTGTTTTTTTTTTTTGGCATGTGTAATTCACGTTGATAGTACTAGGTCAACATTTTGGAACTTTTCAGGAGTTTGGTGTTTTCTAATAGCATTGTACAGTTATATTCCATTGTGCATCTCTGTGCCATAGTCACACATCATACCAAAATTTCGATTAAAAAGAGACTTTTAAAGATATCAGGTTTTATTCAATAAGTGCTTGTGTGACTTAACCTCGAGAGAAGTGCTGGATGACACAATTGAAGAACAGAACATATTTTGGAGAAGATGTCAGAGAAAACTATGTCAATGACCCACATATTATGTTAAAATCTCAGGTTTGGACAAAATATTTCAAAAACACAAACTCTACAAAAATTGCTACCAAATCAGCCACTTATTTATTTGGCTGCAATATACAATTTCAGACATTTTAGTAATTTTTTGACATCGTGAAAGTGAGAAGAAACAAATCAAACTTAAGAAAATGCTTATCTACTGCAAAAACCCTGTGTACCTCATATTATCAACTGCTGCAAATTTTTCAACCATTCATTTGATTTTTTATATACATGACAAGTGACAAAATATTGTTTTATTCATTAGCTTCAACTAAATTATCTCATTTCTGTTTTCGAAGAAGATTCTTTCTAGAATGGTCTTTTAACACTCTCCATAGAAATATAGGTACTGTACTACAGTACCTATATATGTATAGAAAGTGTTGGACATCTTTATAACACTCTCCATACATACCTGTATATAGGGACTGTATTACAGAATCTATATATGTATGGAGAGTGTTGGACATCTTTATAACACTCTCCATACATATATAGGGACTGTATTACAGAACCTATATATGTATGGAGAGTGTTGGACATCTTTATAACACTCTCCATACATATATAGGTACTGTATTGTATATGTATGGAGAGTGATAAACATCTTTATAACACTCTCCATACATATATAGGCAGTACCTACATATGTATGGAGAGTGTTAAACATCTGTTTAACACTCTCCATACTTATGTAGGTACCGTAACATCTTTTTAACACTCTCCACACACATATAGGTACCGTAACATCTTTTTAACACTCTCCACACACATATAGGCACCGTAACATTTCTTGATGTTAGTGTCCTCTGAAATGCAAAAAGCAAACAAAGGGTGATAAAAGCACACAAAAAAAGTGTACATGAAATCTTAATCCTAGCAAGATATATATTTTGCCTCAGTTGTATAAAGGACATTCTGTCTACTTTACTGTACATACCAGCTGATAAATAAGCAGTTTGGTCACAGATTTGTTTCATTTACAAGAAGAATTTATCTTTGGAAAGTATATTTTCTCTCTGGCATTAATATAACATTTTCTTTCTGTTCTATTTGCATTAATTTTAAGACAATTGGGCTGAG
Source organism: Apostichopus californicus (assembly GCA_020650975.1). Taxonomy (NCBI): domain Eukaryota; kingdom Metazoa; phylum Echinodermata; class Holothuroidea; order Aspidochirotida; family Stichopodidae; genus Apostichopus; species Apostichopus californicus. The sequence continues at coordinate 26,816 of JAIPMN010004265.1, read as the reverse complement.
AGTACTTTATTCATCTGCGATTATTCTGACAACATTTTTATTGGCAAATTGTCAAAGGATGTGCAATTAAGGAATGAACCCTAATGATAGTAGCCTCGTTTCTAATGAAAGGCTTACATTTTTGTGCAATTTATTGAAATCATGAATTTATCTCTATTAATATGAATTATTTTTAATAATGCTCTGTCTCATCCGTTTGAAAGTTATACGTTACTCTCTTTATTTGTGCAATTTGATATTCAGTTTTAATTGAGACATGTGTTTAGTAATTCTGTGTGATGTTTAATTTCTTGCCACTTTTAACAGTTGCAGTGCAGAACCATTATATCAAAAACAAGTTGATGAGGTGGTAGGACAAGAAGGCTTGCAGGTTGTCCTAGGAGAGGATGCCAGGAGGAGGAGGGGGGGGGGGAGGGGTAGAGGGAGTTTACTATGGGTTTGGGATAGTATAAATGTTTTTCTGTGTTTGTGAATTGAAAGGCAGATTTTTGTAAAAAAAAACATTCTTTGTCAACTTCCATGCATTTGTAACATAGCCTTGATTCAGCTTTCAACTTTTCTTCCAAGTCTTGAAACAGCAAGTTTTCCTCCCAAAATGATTCCTCAAACTTAACACAGCCTTTTCCTTTCCTGGTGCTTGTAGTCAAACATGTGCCAGTAATCTTTTTTATATTTTTGGTTGTGTTGTTGTGTACATTTTGCTTTTTGTGGCTAGTATGTTAAAAGTATTTAAGTTTTTGTTCTGAAAAAATATATGTTTGATTGGGCCTGCTATATATTTGTTAAGGTTTGTGTGTATTGGAATGCACAAAACAAGAATTTGAATTTTACTTGAGACTAATGAAGTAAGTTTAAAGTGAAATCAGAAAATTTAATTGTACAATGTTGATTGACTATCAAGTTGGTTCTGATTTTGTTGATGAAGAAACACTAGCTAAGTGTCTCACGTAAGAGAGAAAGTTATTGTCGAGAAACCTAAGTTTTGGGAATTCAGAGGTTTTGAGGAGTATATCTGGACTCTTAATGGAGTGAGAGCTATGGAATGTTATTGCTATGTTAACTTCTGTTGTAATGACAACCACTATCTTAACAACCAATTATCTTTAACTTTGCGGCCACATTGAAGTTAGCAACCAATTATCTTTAACTTTGCGGCCACATTGGACTTAATATAGCAACCAATGATCTTTAACTTTGCCACCACATTGAACTTATCAACCACGTATCTTTAACTTTGCTGCCACATTGAAGTTAGCAACCACTTATCTTTGACTGTGCGGCCACATTGAAGTTAGCAACCAATCATTTTTAACTTTGTGGCCACATTGAAGTTAGCAACCAGTTATCTTTAACTTCACCACCACATTGAAGATGAGGTGAAAGCTTTGTTGTAACGAGTCTGGACTCGAGTCACTCATTTTCAAAAGTTACTCAAAGTCAAAACTTTAAAAGTGATAAAAATAAAAAATTGAAGTTTTTCCCGATAGAGATATATCAGTGACTTGATTCATAGACTGACAGGCACTGACATGACCTGACCCTTTAATAAATAAAGTGACTGGTTTACAAGACTAGGTGCAGGAAGTAGAGCAATATTAGTATCAGTAAAGTAGATGGCTGTAACAGTCAGGTCTAATCTTATTTATTGTAAACAAGTTATATCTTCCATAGAAGTGTATCTATTTTATGTAATCATCTCAATCTTATCATAATAATACAGTCAACACTGTGCATGCTCTTCATGGAGTAATTACCTCATGAAACATACTTACGTATATAATATATTCTATAATTATACAGGAAATTTAATGAATTGATCATAAAGTAATAGATTGTATGGGGCAGTATTAATCATTGATATATACATCATAATGTTGCTATAATCGCCCCCTTTGCCACAACCGGACAGAGAAACTGCCAATCACAACATGTATGCCTTGCATGTCCAAACTCAAAAAGAGTTCCTGTTGAAATCAGTCGTATCAATCTGTTTCATTCTTTAAATTCTTTATAAAAACAATACTGTAGATGCCACCAATTTAACCATGACGTAAACTATTATCTCATTGCATCGCTTTTAATATATACCTAACAAGTTGCCTTGTCTGTGACTCTGCAATGAATACCAACCCTCATATTAAGGCCTTCCTTTCCATATTTTTTACACTTTTCCTCCTTACCATTCTCATAAGAGGTGCTGTTTCAATCTGTTGTAGCTTGTTCACTTATTTCTATCACATGAATAACATAATTTACCTTACAACGTATCTCAGAGAGATATCTTAATTACATCGATGTATCATGGTGTCGTTTAGTTACTTGCCCGGTTTGTTCGTGTGACCGATCGGTAATCGTGTTGTACCGTTCTCACAGGAGCTGTTAAACATTTGCCCAAAAATATATGCTGCCCTGTCGGTAACTTTGCGGTGAATACCGACCTGCAAGATTGAAAGCCTTGTTTATTAATCTGTTTGATATTTCCTTGTATTCTTGCCATAGTCACAAGAGATGCTGTTTTACTAAGTTGCAGAAGTGTTTGTTTCTTTCTCTATCACAGGAGATTATCTAAGTCACATTGATTTCTCCTGTTGTTACTTATTAAATATTTGCCCATTATGTTGCCATGACGATCAGTTACCTTGCAGTGCGTACCAACCACAACATTAAATGCCTTACTGTTTTCATATTTTTCTTTGTCAAACTTTCAATACTCACAAGAGGTGCTGCGTATATTTTTAGTTGTTACTTGAAAGATTCCCATCCTGAAATATTTTGTTTAAGCTGAAAGGAGACCCTTTTTTTTTAGTAAATAATTTTCTTTTCATCTGTGAATATTGGTCATCGCTATATATGTGCATGTCTGAATAAATGATGTAATATCCTAGTATAAACAAACGAATTATGTTTTTGTGTTAATTTCCAGTTTTGTTACCTCGTCGTTATCCATCTCCTAAGGACCATTTTGTCGAAAAAATTTGATTCAAATTTTAAAATTAGTTAAAATCCACACTCTACATGGGAGCTATGGTTAGGAAGCTATGGGGACCAGTGAGAGCGTAGTGGCCAATTGGCTAAGGCCTCGGACTCGTGGTCCAAGGATTGCTGGTTCAATTCCTGCCTAGTTCATTACGTTGTGTCCTTGTGCAAGATGCTTTATCTCACTTGCCTCTCTCCACCCAGGGGTTAAATGGGTACCTGTGAGGTAACTTGTCATTGGGCGCAGTATATAACTGCTGCCGACTGGAGGGATTGTCTCTGGGACAGGTTATCATTGACCAGGGGTAATATAACGTCTGTAAAGCGCTTTGAGACCTATCGCTGGTATAAAGCACTATATAAAAAGCAAAAAATATATCTGAAGGTGGAAAACCCTTGTCCCAGATAAACATGAAATTTACCAAGAGTTGCTAGCAAGCTATGGGGACCATGTATGATACTGCACTTCTCAGTTAATAATGACAGATCATCCAACATTCTCCGATTTATGTACTTATTTCAGCAGATCGGTGGTTGGACATGCTAACTTTAGTAAAACCAAGGAGTAGAAAGCGTTACACATGCAGGCGGGAGTGAGCTGAAAGTCCTTTAGTTCATGGCCGGGCTGTTTATATGCAGCCTCATAAAGATTGCTGTTTTTTCTCATATCAATGTAAACTGTATCAACACAGTTGATAATGCCAGCCTGAGGTGTAAGACTGGACTATAGAACTGACCAATGCAAGACTACAAGAGCTCATTACTAACAAACCTGTGACTACTTTTCATACAAGTACCCAACTGATATAAAATCCATGAGAGGAGATTGCTCAATAATTATTTACGAAGCGCTATTATCTACTTTACTAAATGTAATCTAGATAAGCAAAGTCCATACTATGCTCAAGTCTGTGTAGGCTGTACAGTTTCAACATAGATTGTTGAGTGACTGAATGAATGTAGATGATGAATTATGAGAGTAATGGATAGTACAGTATGCTTTCTTGGGTCATGAATTGGTTACATTGTGAACATTGAAGGTTGGGGGAGGGGGGGGGGGGGGGTCAGCACCGAATTGATTGTGAAAGCCACAATACCTAATCCTTGGACCACAATTCCAAATAGTACCAACTGTTTCATTTATAAACAGTTCCACTACTCACAAGTAAATCTCATACATAAAATACAAAAAGGTTCGTTTACACAGGGTTCCACCAGTCACAGGTAGGTCTGGTACATAAAATACCAAAAACAAATTATTACAGGGTTCCACTGGTCGACTTCCAGCAGGCCAAACATTGCTGCACATGCCACACTTTGGATACCTGCGGTGTAGATGAATAAATCCCCTATCCATTCTAACTATTAACATTAAATCAAGGAATGATGAAATATAAGAATCGCAAATATGTAAACAACAACAAAGATTTCACACGATACAGTCCTGTTGTTTTTTATTCTTTTTATTGCACTTTTGTTAATAGGAAATATATAATTGAATTAAAGTCAACTGTGGTACCAAAACCATTTTTACAAGCAAATGACCTGCGAAGTGAAAAGGTGATTTCATTTATAGTAAAACCAAATGCTTTTCTATCCATTGGCAGGTTGATGAAAATATTCCCTTTGACGATAATACAGCATGCAAAAGATTTGACAAACTCCCGAAATAGTCAATTTTGTATTCATAACACATAGAGTCGCCATCTCGGTTAGGAGTATCTCCATATCAAATTAGACTTGTGTTTTTGGAAAATAATGTGATTTATATATAGTTAGCAACAGATATAATAAGAATCAGATTTTATAAACTGAACCCATAACCTCTGCATCCATTATCTAAGAGAATACAATCCAATCTTCCTTGAAATGAAACAGAGAACTTGGTATAAATCAAGATACAGCAAAGAATAAAGTAATGCCAAAGTGCCTGTTTGAATTAAAAAAACATTAATTTGAGGTTTGCATAAAGCAGATCAAGCCCTCTTGTATTGGAAGACCTCTGTAAAATATATTAATTTTTTAACCCTTACCAAATACCAGCCTTCATAACTACTGTTAACCTTCATACATCTTTCATAAGTTCACCGAGATCAAATAGAGAAAAAAAAACTTTATAATAAATTATTTTACTTTACTTTCATACTTTACTTTAATTATTTTACTTTACTTTAATTACTTTATACAAACTACCCTGCAGAAACTATACACTTGGAAACTATAGACACATTTGCAGGTCTGTAACTGGATCATCAAGATGGAGAAAGATCATATAAATCACAAAGGAAATTGGGAGGGGGAGAGGTGGGATGGAGGTGAGGAGGGGTAGGTGGTGGGGCCAAGGTGGGTGGTGGGCATATGTTACCATAGAGTGTCACTGACCTATTGATATAACACTAATTTCAACATACAAGCAGATGGTCAGCACCAAGATATGTGTTCCAAGAAAGGTTCTTATATAAATGTGTTTATAAATTCTATGACATATTTTAGTAGAATGTTTCAAGGGTGGTGATTTGGGGAGAGGGTGGGGGGGTTGAGGTGAGAAAGGGGGAGCTAACATGGGGCCTCCTCTATCCATGTGCCTGCTAGAGTAATTCTTTACATATATAACTAGAGTAAGGCTAAGTTTGTATGATACTGATATCAATTTTATGAAATTGACTATATGAAGCTATACATTGACTATAACGGTTAGGAGCATGATGAACTGAACTTACAAACATGCAAAGTTAATAGTCTCTTCCTAAAGGGGGGGGGGGGTGATTCCATTAGTCTTAATATGATGGGACACAATGTCAGGCCTGGTGACTAGAGTCATAATTGTATGCAAATACCACAGGGTTTTTTTTTTGCACCAAGAAAAATGATAAATTGTTGCAGAATATTTGTAAATGTACATCACAACCTCATCATGCATGAACATTCCAGGTGTTAAAGTGAACCCATAATTGGTTATTCAAACATGGATTATGAAAAGATTAAATATGAATTATAATAATGAAAAAACAGCAAAACAAAATAATAAAACAGGAAAAAGAGGATTGAGAAATGGAAAGATAAAATATAATGAAATGAAAAGGAAGAATAAAATATAAAAGCATGAAATCCATTTTCGGACTAACAAGCCAAAACTCTGGCAGTTGCAAGAAATTATCAGGTTTTCACACACTTGGCTCTATTTAACTTAATATGTCTATAGAGCTAAGACCCTGACTGATAGTTTAGAAACATGGAAGATAAATTTGAAAATCTTTATTAACTCTTTGCATAGTTAATGTAATAAATCCTGTTCTAAACTTGCAATTTCATTGGTTAGAATATTTATCAGGGGTACACCATGTTTGGTCTCAACTTATATACATTTGCAAAACCATTTTATTAATTCATTCTTCAATTTTAATGCATACTTTATAGCAGCTCATTGAGGTTTGCTTCTACCACTTCAACAAGTTACACTTTAGGTTAAAAATGACCTAACAAGAAAATCTGGTTTCTCCACAAGGGATAACCTTCTTAGTCATGAGCTGATCAAAACTTGGTTTTCAAGTTCAACATTTTGGATAGATATGAAATACCCATAAAACAAAAAAATTACTTTATACAAAGTCTGATGAATATAGAATCATTTTGTGAGCTTTAGGCAAGTTTTTTCCTAAAGGGATTATGGACCTAACATATATTCTCACATACTAATGAAATATATATATATAGAGAGAAAAAATTCAAATAAGGTAAACAAATTTGCATGAAAAATTAACTTTGGCTGTACAGTAATATTACTTCATTTCAGCTTAAGAGGAACGGAAAGATGGACCTAGGATCATTGAACATTAATAATTGTGCTCATTTGTGCTTCCAGACTTCCTTGACCGACGATAAAACACTGAATTACACTTGGAAACTATAACTAGGCCACTTTTTGCAGTAGGCTAATAACATTTCAGACTTCAAACTGAAAAACCTGTTATTCATATTAAAACATGTTTGTCCATATAATTCAGCAGTAAAAATCTTATTTATGAAAAACCAAAAATAATGAAAGACTTCTTTAAAAATCAGAAAGTGAAACAAAGTAAAAACAATCCAAAAGAACACACCAGAAACAATGACTGGATATCGCTGTCCTTGAACCGATGTGACTACATCATCAATCAAACGTCTTGAAACATCTCATTTTGATTTGCTGAGGCACTGTGTCAAAAACGAAAAGCTGCAGCAGCTGCAAACTACCCTGCAGCTAGGCTACAAACTACCCTGCAGCTAGGCTACAAACTACCCTGCAGCTAGGCTACAAACTACCCTGCAGCTAGGCTACAAACTACCCTGCAGCTAGGCTACAAACTACACTGCAGCTAGGCTACAAACTACCCTGCAGCTAGGCTACAAACTACCCTGCAGCGAGGCTGAAACTATATCAACAAAAGAGATTGTCTCAGACGACTAGCAGTGATTATTGACTGTGTGAAACTGCAACCCACACAAGATTATGTCCTATACAGCCTGAAAGCATTTTGCTGTAGCCCCCTCGCTGTTCGAGTCTTGACACTGTGCCTAAATGCTTTGATGCTATTGGATGCTATTAGATGCTAAAATCCCATAAAAAATGTTCGTCATCCATATTCAAGATTCATCTCAAAATAAAAAAATAATGTTTCCAAAATTTCGAGAATTTGATTTCTAGGATAAGATTATTTATAATACTGATATGAAATAGTGTCCAACAGACTAAATGTTGGAACTTGAATCAAGTTCGTTGAAACTTATTATCTCTCGCTCATTTCACCTACTCGACCAATCACATGTTGAACTGATATGTAGGATTTCTCAGTTTGATAAATTAAACAATATTATATTATGAAATACTCTCCTGTCAGTTTAGAAATATTGTGAAGCAAACACAAGCCGAGGATTTAATACATTAATATCCTGAGTGTTATCTTATTCAATGATTGAAAATCTCCAAGAGTCTTAAATTATGTAAATAAAGGCACTTTGTGCATGAAGCTATGCCTCTTGAAATGCCCTTGCAACCTTATGCATACCTTGCAACCATGATGAATCTACTCTTTCAATGACAAACACTGTTGTAACCATGCATCAATATTAATTCATGCTTGATTGGTGCTAACCCTTATTAAATTACCCTTAAAAATTATAAGTTGACTTTTCTTGTCGATCAAACATTCTTGTAGATCTTGGGAAAGCAAATGCTACTGTACCTTAAGCACAAATAATCAATATCTTGTAGTTATAGACAGACGAAATGGCTTAAACTGCTTATCTAATGCAAAATCTGTGTATTAGTATATAGTTAATATATTTCGCTCTAAGATCTTTCTGATTTTGCATGTCAGCAAAAGTGAGCAAACCGTGACACGATGAACCAACTGGTTTTGGTTTACGTCAATCACATAAACTCTGAATTTTTATAAAGGATACCACAATTTGTTTTGAAAACTCTGACAGACATTTGCCATGTTCATAAAGTACTGTTTGTGTTGGTGTCATGTTGTCAGGGTACTCAACAACTGTTAACATGAATGTTTGCATTCCCAAGGTGTCGATTAAGTTTCAATAAAACCTGAATCATTGGTTGTACAAAGTTAACACCTGTGAAACTTTTTGACTCTGACATTCAAATAACCCTGTGTAAAAATGTATATATTACAAAACCTATTTTATTATGTAATAGAATTGTTGAAAGCAAAGTGTATAAACCTTCTTACTCTTAAGATGATAAGTTGTCCTGCCTTCTCAAACCAGGAAACATACTTAGCTCTTTAAGCAGCATTTTACTGTTTCTTTAATAGTTCATTTATTTACAGCTAAAGTTGTCAGGTTCAATGATGATGACTATTTGTAAGAATTAATATTGAGAAATCAACGGAAATCCAAAGTTATATTTTGAGCCCCTGCGAAAACGATTAAATAATTTTGAATCATAAAAAGTTGATGTGATCTCTGACTGGTGGGATAAATTTAAAAAATGAAATTAAGAATATTCATATAACAGCTGGTGACCTTTCATGACTTAACTTATATAACTATGGTTACTATTAATGCCCCCCCCCCCCAACTTAAATTCCACTTTCCTCTTTCAGCTAATCACTATGGTGACCTTGTGTCATGTATATCTGCTGTGATAGGATCAAAAAGCTAGGCTATTTCATGATTGTCACTGTGAAGAGTAACAGACTTGACACATGCATCAAACTAACAGTACAGTACTTGTGACTTTGCATTGTGGGAAATGTTACCATGGAAATGTAATCGGCTGCCTTGTGAGGGCTATTCACTTTCAAAAGATATTTTTCCTTTTTTGTTTTAACTGTAAATTATTCTAATTGATAAAGAAATTATTAACACTTGTAAAATTGTAACCTTCTTCTAGCGTAGTACCAATCCTTTAATGCCCACAAACCACTCGGGAAGATAATATTACCAATTTCTTTTGAGCTTAAATTTATGATTCATGGTAGAATCTCAAAACAAAATGGCAGATGTGATAAACATTCTTGGAAATGGTCTTTTTCCAAATGACTCTCTTTTAGAAATAGGTAGAAAAAATTGTCACCTGGAATTTTTTTTTAATATATACCATTTTAATATTTTATTAAAACATATTTTACATTCTGTACACACAAAGAATGTTGTAGAGATCGTGGGTACATATCACAAGTTTCAGGATTCTTACCCACTGCTCCCCAGTACAAACTTTTAATCCTTTCTTTGGCGTAAGGATACTGTCCGAAACCTGAACATGTGGCTTCTGTTTAAATGTAACTGCCTCCACCAGATGCAAACTCCTTGCAACAGGGTAACATCACCTTCATGATGGCTTCGTCTGTTCTACACATTCCGTCGGTCCATCTGTCTGTCTAGCATCACCACTCTGTCAACCATCACTGATGTGAGTGCATGATTACTGTCTGCTTAGATAGCCATGGATCCATCTGTCTGTCTTACATCACCACTGTCAACCATCACTGATGTGAGTGCATGATTACTGTCTGCTTAGATAGCCATGGATCCATCTGTCTGTCTAGCATCACCACTCTGTCAACCATCACTGATATGAGTGCATGATTACTGTCTGCTTAGATAGCCATGGATCCATCTGTCTGTCTAGCATCACCACTCTGTCAACCATCACTGATGTGAGTGCATGATTACTGTCTGCTTAGATAGCCATGGATCCATCTGTCTGTCTTACATCACCACTCTGTCAACATCACTGATGTGAGTGAATGATTACTGTCTGCTTACATAGCCGTGGATTTAAATCTCTTCGTTCGTTCATTCGTTCGTTCGTTTGTTCGTTCAATTTCTCAAGTTCTTTTCACTTCTGTCTTCTTTGTATCTTTTTCGTCGTCGGAGCCTTCGTCCATCATCTTGAGCATCTCTCTGACGATGAAGGAAACGGCGATGTCGCTGGGATCCATCACCCCTCTCTGGATCCATTTGGGGATTGTGGTCCGTGCGTGTTTGAATCCTAGCTTGTGGAGGATATAATCAGCTCCAACTGGTTCAATCTGCTTGCCGCCCCAAGATAATAATCTGAAAATGGTTCCAAAATGGCAGAAATTTGATGATAAAGATATTTCAAGCAATGATATAACTAAACATAGATCATGCATGTATATGGTAATGTTTAATACATGTTGGATAAAGTTACAACCAGTACTTAAAATATGACATAATATGCTTACAGGTAGGAACTAATTGAGTCTTCAAATGTTATATAGCAGTTTTGATGGCTCTTGGCTTTGTCCCTTATAAAATACGATGATTGTTGTGCACAAAACTGTATGAATTTTTAAACATCTTTGCAGAGCGTTTTGAAATTCAATACCGAATAAATGATTTCCAGACAAGATACCAGCAACTAAGAATAGTGTCTAAATAAACAAGTCAAACAAACAAACAAATAAGGAGAAGACCTACAGGAAAGTGTAATATAAGTTTCTAAACCTGGTAAGGCAAGCAGGATATACAGCTTATCAAAAGCATGATAAACACAAAAACAAACTTTATCCTCTAATCAATTATATATCCTTACCCAATTCTTTGCCCCCCCCCTCCCCGCACTCCACCCCACTCTTGCCATACCTTTACCTGGAGAATGATGCTAAGGTGGAGGGTCTCTGTGGGTGATGGGGTTTATTCAATACTTCCCTCCCTCCCCTCTCCCCACTCCAACCCCACTCTTGCCATACCTTTACCTGGAGAATGACGCTAAGGTGGAGGGTCTCAGAGGGTGATGGGTGTTTATTCCCAGAAAAGTGAAGGGTGTGTCTGGGATAGAAGGAGTATAAACTTGCTTCAATATAGATGTGGAGGTTCTTTGGGAGTCGAGGGGTTCACTTGCCAGGGGTGGGAGTGGGAGGTTGAGGAGGGTGTCTGGGAGGGAAGGGTAGAGAGAGGTTAACTCACCTGACTGTTGGTTCCAGCTGCCACGTTGAACAATTAAACTCTCGTTTATCCTTGGATGGAGATGGCGGGGCTTCGTCTTTCTTCTCTTCTTTCTCCTTACCATCTTGTTCACCTTTGACCGTTTGACCTTTGACCTTTCCAGTGTCAGTTGTCTTGATCGCTGCTGAAGCTACTGATGTTGACTGTAGCTGGAGACTCATGGCTGCGAAGAAACAAAATCCATTTTCAGAGTAAAAGCTAAAATCTCTCGCATATTCCATCCGGTTTTGTTTGCACAAACAGGAATACTGGAAATATTCTACTATCGTTACTTCCATGTTAAAGCTACAATTTCTTCATTCCATTTGAATTTGAAGCAGAGTACATGTCAATCAGCATGACTCATGAAAGCAGGGAGGGAAGGAATTTCTCTGGGGAGGGGTGGGGGGCGCTTCAGACAGAAACCCTGATACCAGGCATAACATCTGACAAATAAAATCCAGTTTCTTTTTTCCTTTGAAGGAATATTTTATTTGCATTGTTTACCTCACTTTGGCTACCTCTGAAGCTGACCTAACAGGGGACGTCGTCATACACAAACACTTTTGTTGCATAGAATTTGAGGATAACTAGAAATCCTTACCATTAAAAGAAAACAAAATTTGACTAAAACAATACTCAATCAAGTTGACATGCCAATAAAAACTTACAGCCCTATATTGAATTTGATAGTTGTAAGCAAAGAAACGGAATCCTAGTCCAGCCATCCGTTAAATAGGACGTTAAATATGAATGTAAGAGACTGACTTCGGTCAGCTTGCCGCTTTGATAAGCCAATGAGGCTTCTTCGCGAGTTCCTGCTTGCAGGAGGATCTGGAATACATACATACATACATACAACCAATTGTTTGAGGTTTCAAATGAATTGATATGATACAGTTTGTTCTTTGTACCTTTCTGTTTATATTCCATGTATGCAATCACCAGGTCATGCAGAAACAACAGCAGCTCCACATCCATGCTCACGTAGAGGTGATCGGTAAAGGTGGTTACAAACGTTACTTGTACCTTCAGTGGTTCCACATCTAGTAAAGAGGAGAAAATTAGAACACCGATGTGAAAATAATGCACCTAACCACTATGAGGTCTTACGCTTTGGATAAAGCATTGGTAGCAGACAATGTATGAGGAATCAAGTTATCAAATCATAAGGAATCAACGTAAATCCCATTAAACTGGTTAAAACTGGTTTAGGTCAGATTAAAATCGACTTACACCAGTTTAACTCGACAGATGGCAGTTTTATTCATTTATACCGTAGGGTTAATTTAACTTGTCATCTTCCAGGTCTCAGTTACATATAGCAATATTTCATAAATCTTATACTGGTTTAAATCATTCAAAGAATCAAAATAGGTATATTTTCTTCACTTAGAAACTGGTACATCAATTTATGTTGACCTTAAGTGAATTGAAGTGGTATCTGTGGATTTAATACCATTACATATTAAATGGTCAATGCCCAGTTCACGTCAATTGAAACTTGTTTATATAACTTTAAATTGTTATACCAATTTTAATTGGCATAAGTCAATTTAAACTGGTATTCTATTTAAGCTTATTTAAAGTTGACATATAACAATGTATATTGACATATACAAATTTAAATTGGTATATGTTAATTCTTTGTGACCTGATAAGGCACACCACAGAACGGTATTTGGATGAAAAACACAATGCTGTGATCAAATGGATCAATGTCATATCTAGAAACAAAGAAAATCCATAATTTGCAATGTTGGTAATTAAGACTATGTCTGTGTTTACACTAAATATTACATATGCACTCATTTGCTTGTGATCAACATTGCATAGACTTGTTGTATTTAAAATGGAATCCAACCCAAGTTACATTGGTGTAAACTGAATAATTAATTTGGTCTTGTTTTACCTTGCAGGGTTCCATCTGCCATTAGATGCTGTTTAGATTCCATAACCATCTGCAGTTTAGGCAGGGCAAAGATCGGATCAGCTTTATGCTTGTAGCTCGAGGACGAAGAAGGCGGGAAGAATTCCTGGCTCCGCATATAATGCTCTGTTTCTAAAATAGTTTAACAAAATATGGGATTCTTTTTTAAGCTAGACAAAAGCTCATGGATGTATTAAGAGGAATTAAACTCTTTATAAACAGACCAAAGAATGGATAATACAGAGGTTATAAATTTCAGCTAAAATTCAGATAAAATGTCATAGATAATTATAATATGGCTTTTCAGTTGAAAGGACAACGCAAGATTTCCAATGGAGCACACACTGCACAGTTAACTTATGAATACATAACGTTCTTCTGTTGTCAGGAGTGACAGTCTTCAAGATTGGACAAACATCGGAAAGAAAGAAAGAAACAACAAGAACTAACAGAAGAACAACCACAAACAAACAAAATATCATATCAAGTTAAAGTTCAAGGTTACTTCAAAGCAACTCCTGAGTTAGTTTAGAGGCATTTGCCACAAAAAATTAATTTAAATAAAAATAAAACAAAACTGTTAGCAAACTGCTTATCCACTGAAGAGCCTGCTCTCCTATCTCTCCCCTTCCCCCTGTTGGTTTCTTTCTTCTCTCCATCCCTTGTCTACTTATCCTCTTACATCTATCTCTTTTGTGTTCACCCTACTCATTAACCTGTCTGTATTCTGTGCGTGTTTTTGTCCCTTCTGTTACTGTAACTTGTTTTCAGCCTCTGAAGAAGATCCTGCTAGGATCGAAACGTCAGGACCTCTTACTTTAACACAAAACATTAATTTGTAAGGTTTTCTTTCGGGATCAAAATGACTAAAGTCATCGTAAGTTGATCCTAACTTGACATTTCGAACAAACTCTTACTTACCCTCGGGGCATCTGATTTCTGAGACATACTGGAAGCACTCAGCAATGGTCCCATTGAAAGGAAAATGACTCTTTTCATTACGATATACTCTGTGAATCATCGCAAGCCAACCGTCTTCTCTCTGGGTCTGGTTGTGACCTAGGTCAAAGGTCAAATTCTGGACCACTAAGGTGTTACTCTTCCCTTGCTCAGGAGGTGCTTCAAAGGCATTAGTTTCAAATTGGATGTGAGGTTCCCTGAGTGCAAATAGAGCCCACGAACTTGACCTAAAGTTGAGTCCATGGAAACAGGTCACGACAGCTTTCTTTCCCTGGAGGGTCACCTGACCGCCCAGCTGTAGACCCTGGGCCAGTGAAGAGGACTGGCTGCCAAACACCTGTCGACACCACTTAAAGATGGTATACCAGTGGCTTTCCTCCAACACAGGAGGAGCTTCTGTAATGTAGTAAAATCCATTAAAATATTAACATCACATCCAAAATTTACCATTATAGTAGGTTTCACGCAAAAATTTTACAAACTGTTTTTCTTAATTCATTTTCTAACATATTATACATAAATAGTGCTACTGGAATGCTATCTATCAACAAGCATCAGAACTTGTAAATTTCTAGCTAGAAATGTCTGGCAAGAGAGTTCTTGTTAAATTTGTGGTTTATAAAACTTGTACAAAAACTCTAGCAAACAAAAGATGGTATTTGTTAAGTATAATCTACTTTAAGTACTATTTGGTATATATTAATGAAAAAAAACTAACACATTCAAAAAATGAAATCTAAACATATGGCTTTTAGCTAATACTTAACAATGGGGCATGACTATACAGGAAGCAAGGTGGAAATTCATTTCCTTTCTGGTGTGAATCAGCTTACTGTATTCACCGAGGGAACGATGGGTTCATCTTGACTACCCCCCTATGGGCACTCCATGACATCATGGTGTTTAAATGTTTAGACGAACAACTATGAAGGAAGGATATTCATTACTATACATAAAAGTTACATCGCAATGCAACTAAAACCTTACCGATAACTTCAGGTTTTAAAGAGACCTGCTTCTTGAGCTTCCTCTTTGCCCCAGGTGTTACCATGGATACCTTCTCAGTGGCACTTTTGGTAGATTTGCCTGAAGATGCAGGCGGCCTTCTGTGACCCCCTCCGGGTAATTCCTGAGACTCCTCCGATTCCAAACCAGGTGGTTTCCACGACGACAGCATCTTCTTGCTACTCTGCAATTGTTGCACGACAAACTCTTCTAGCCGATTGACAGATTTGAAGATGTCGGGGGTGGTGGACCTACAGATAATGAGATGCATGGTATCCCAGTAGATGGCCGTGTTGGTGTACATGCTCTGAAGATGACGCTCTTTGCTGGTGAGAAACAGACCAATCAGAATAGATTAAAATGTCTTTGTATTGTTGACATGTCCTGACAGAAGTTACACAAGGAAAAACACAAAACAGGCATGATGTCTTTATATCTTTATTGGCCAACTTTGTCCATCACTTTCACAACATAGACTACCTTGTAATTAAAATGCCAGTCTGGGGTCAGGGGTGTAAAGGCTTACCCCTTCATGGTACACTTCCATTCATCCTTTTCAGACACCTGAAGACCAGTCAAGTTAGCCAGGAGACTGCGAGAGCCCATGTAGTCCAGTCGAAAGGCGAAGAATCCGACACCAATCTTAATATTGTGATGAGGTTCTCGCTCCTGCAACCGTTTCTGTGACACTGAATTATTAGACGCAAACAGAGCAAGATGCATCGTTAATTGAATAAACTAAACAATTATAACAAAGATGCATAGTTCACTGAATCACTAAATAATTAGAAGCAAACAAATCATTTATTGAATAGATTAAAAGTTATAACAAAGATGCATTGTTCGCTGAGTCAGAAGACAAAAAAATTAAACACTGTGTTGTTCCCTAAAAATTTGCACGACTGAATATCAGCCACATTTAAATTTATCAACCTGAGAAGGGCTTTTCTTTTATCATGTTTCAGCAAAATTGATCAAGACACTTTTGTAATAGCTCATTGAGTTGAGCCTGTTAAACTGTCATACTTTTTCATGATATGAGACTCCTGTTAATAATAGAGTTCAATTACAATACTGCTGAAGCTGTTACATGAAACGATAACATAGAAAAGCTCAAAATTGGCAATTTGTCAGCATGTTTTAAGGATATGACATTATTAAACAATCTCTTTCTGTCATTCTGGTGGAGAGTAACTAAGTTTGACCAACTGTGATGATATCATTTTAAGTTTTACCTGGTTTGTTTGGAAAATTTGGCAGAAACTGATAACCAAAGTCAAACTGGTATTACTTTGTAATAAATATGTAGCACTGTTATAAATATATGAAGTTATAACATCCAAGTTTACACAACCTGAAATTTGATGTAAGGTTGAAGTTTTAACAAAGGTTGACTTTTCCTCAAGACTGTCAATAATTGCAACCACTTACCTTCTACATGGAGTCCTTTGGTATCCAATAATCCACCAACAACCCCACCTTTGGATTCCAGAGATAAGCTGGCTAGATTAGTAATCAGATGGAGATCTCGCTGTTTGTTGCTGTCCATCAGAATATTGCTTTGGCTTCGAAGTTCTTCCACGGTCAGTCTATAAGTATAAAACATGTTCATTTTATATGTAAGTGTACAGCAGAGATCTAACAGGAACACAATGATAGGTACACTCATAGATTACAGTACAACAAAGCCAAATCTAAAATCGAAAACAATGTTAACTGCACACATTAGTGTACAGCATAGATAAATGTAATACGAACACATGTTTAGTACGCTCATTAGTGTACAGCATAGATAAATGTAACATGAACGCAATGTTTAGAACACTCATTTGTGTACATCATAGGTAATTGTAACATGAATACAATGTTTAAAATACACATTTCTATAAAAGAAGGAGCAGCAAACAATTTTTGGTTGAATTACTCGACATTCATAGTCAATACACAGTTTTATGAAATCACTAATTTTTTCTCTCTATTTGTAGCAGAAAGACAGGTCAATACACAATTTACTGCATAAAGTCATCTTTTAAGTAAATTTCTGACTGGTCGTCATGAACGGTAAAATTGTTTCCAATTTTACTCACATCGTTGTCCCCATGACGTTACTCATGTTAATGTTTGTGTCCAACTTGTCTACGTTGATGGCTATCACAACCACCGTCTTCCACTTGGGAGCTCGGTCTTGTTTCGTGACCTGAGGTGACTGAGGGCGTCCTTCCTTCTTGGATAACTTCTTCAGAGCGTCTCTGACACCTTGTACATCATCATCGTCTTTAATCGACCGGGTGTGGAGGGATTCTAAACCAGGAATCAAATCCAAACAGTTTTAGAAGCATCATTTTTACTTTCTTTTCTATTTGACAGCATGTCTAACCAATAATAGAATCGGTAAATATATTTGTTGTAATTGATTGAGCGAAACCAAAATCATTTCTTTTTTTTGACACAAAGATAGATGAATAAAAAATATAGTTTGACTGTGAAACAATTGTGAATTGATACCAGTTTGTAACATAAGTATTAATCAAATGCAAGTCTAAGCTGATAGGTTCAAAGATAAGTACATTTCATGACTATTTGAATGTAAATTAATTGTAATTAATAGAAACTAAACCATTTGACAAGAAAATAAAACAAATTTAGCAGCTTAATATTCTACCACGAAAGTTGGAGTTGTTTTAAGGTGCTACTTCAGTGAGGTTTTCTCTCTCTGTTTTGACCATAGTTCAAATGAAAATGTTGAAATAAGTTTACCATTACTTGTGCATTGCTATAGTCTCCTCAATTACTTCATTCCTTATGGAAATGAGTTTTTCATTACTGGTTTACTATTGCAAACAATTTTTCATTTCTGAATCCATGCACTACATTTGCTTGAAAGTTTCTGCTGAAAGTATCACATAGCAAACTGAATATTCAAGATAGCAAGGGACAGAATAAGATTAATGTAACATATTGATAATCACCATTGCATAGCTCCTGTAATAAATTTAATTACACAAACTCTCAATTAATAATGCTTGTAAATAATACATTTACCTCAAATCGGTAGTTTTATGTATCTGTCTAATATAACTGTCGCACAGACTAAGAACGATCACAGTGTCATTACCTCACAACAATAGTTTTATGCATCTTTCATATATGACTGTTGCACAGACTAAGAACGATCACAGTATCATTACCTCACGAATATAGTTTAATGTATCTGTCTAATATAACTGTCACACAGACTAAGAACGATCAGAGTATCATTACCTCACGACACCAGTTTTATGTATCTGTCAAATATAACTGTCACACAGTATACTTACGTAGCCTTTCTCTTCTGGATGGTAGTTTGGCCTTTCTCTGGCCCATTGAGAGGTTTGGAGAGGCAGTATCTTCATCATCACCACTAGACGGTTCCTCTTGGATCCTCTTACTCCGATTACCCGGAGAAGCAGGGGTTTGTTGGAAACTAGTACCCTTTCGGAGAGGCGATCTCCTCTTCACATGTCGAGATGGGAGGCGAGAGAAACTGTCCTCGGTATCGGAGGAGGAGGTAGTGGATGAACTGCTCAATTCATCATCTGCTCCAGAAAGAAAGAATTTACATCTATTATTAATCTTGCTCATGTTTTATGGCAAATGAATCTATTTCCAATAATTTATACCAGGTTGGTAATACTGGTATAACAGCATGAGTATAATTACAACTTCATGAGTATGATTACTACAGCACGAGTATGGTTACAACAGCATGAGTATGGTTACAACAGCACAAGTATGGTTACAACAGCACAAGTATGATTACAACAGCAAGATTATGGTTACAACAGTACAAGTATGGTTACAACAGCATGAATATGGTTACAACAGCACGAGTATGAGCATGGTTACAACAGCATGGGTATGGTTACAACAGCACGAGTATGATTACTACAGCATGAGTGGTTACAACAGCACAAGTATGGTTACAACAGCATGAATATGGTTACAACAGCACGAGTATGAGCATGGTTACAACAGCATGAGTATAATTACAAAAGCAAGAGCATGAGTACAAGGGTGTCAACATGATTACAAGTATACAATATAGACATTTACTTCATTCCAAAGTTCATCGAATACAAATACAAGTATAAATCTATGACGGAGAGTAAAGCAATGAGAAACTTCTATATTTAAAATACCACACCTACCAGTTTCTGCCTCTCAAACATGACAAAATTATAATGCCAAACTGTTTTCATAACCTGGTATAAACTCAACATCCATTTTAGTCTAAATACACTGGAAGGGAGGAGGAGGAGAGAGGAGGGGGAGGGAGAAGGGGGAGGTAGAAGGGGGAGGAGAAGGGGAGGGGGAAACACAAACACTAATAACAAAGAAGAACAATTGATCTCCGTCAAGTTTCATTTTACATCACCTGTTTGAGATCCAGAGTCTGACCCAGAATAGCTTTCTTCATCTGGAGATCTGGCTTCTTTGCCTAAGAATAGCCTCTTGGCGAGACTCTTACGATACCACGCCTTGGGGAATGCTAGCATCTCTGTCAGTCTTCTCATGTCATACTGGAAGGATGCTGATCCCATATCACAGATGACTGTCAGGGATGAGAGGGATAAGAGAGATGAGAGGGTTAAGAGGGATAAGAGAGAAGGAGTATGCTTACTGTGTTATTACGATATGTCCACAAACACTAATTACCAACATGAGCTTTACATTAATGCTTACTATAAGGTTTTGGATTGATTGTCTCCAAACCTCAAGGAAAGCAGCATAAACTTTAAATTTTGATCACAGAAGTTACTGTTTTTGACTTTGGTATTTAAGAATTTTTTTTTACCACTCACCAGAAAACTGATTGATGATGGTTCTAGCTGGTGACATGGGGGCTCCTGCAGGTGACCCATGGAAGAAAGAAACCCCAGCTATGTTGCGGAATTCCCTGCTCCGTTGCCGGGATATGTTGACCTTGACTAGGTTGACCTCTAATGAAAGAGCATTTCTGCTCATTGAAGCTGCAACCTGGGGCTTGTCAGGCCCTCCCGAGGCATCTAAAATATGGAGTGAAAATGGCAGTCAAATTTAAGTCAACGTTTACACATGGTTACCACAGGAAGAAGTAGGACCAAATAGAAGCCATAACTTTATTGCTTAAAGGGGAGGGGGATCGATTGGACTTAAATAAAATGTGTAAACCAACAATACTAATCTGCCTGAAATATTGTTTCTGAAGTCTCCCATTTCACCTTGCTCATTTCTGTCTTACTTACATTGCCACAAAAATTCCTTCCTCAAGTTTACATGTAGTATAACAATACAATTTTCAAGTTTAGTCTAAGTATTTACTTATATAATATAAAGATGAATTTCTCATAAAATCCCTTCCCTGCTGCTTTCTGGATCTTATAGAATGAAACTGAGGAGTGATCCCCAGTTAAAGGGTATGTACGGTACTGCGGCTTCTGACTGGCGCCCCCCAGCAGAGACATAGCTGCATAGGGATCAGCACCAACTAAGGGCTGGATAGCTCAGTTGGTAGAGTGGTGAGCTTGTAACCCAGAGGTCACTTGGTTCCAATCCCGTTCTAGCAAGCCATGTCTCTGCTCTTTCCCATTATTATATAACTGAATATGATAATCATTATTATGATTGCACTCTACCTGAGGGTGGTTGCTACTGTCTTTTTTCCTATTATTATATAACTGAATATGATAATCATGATTATGTTTGCACTCTACCTGAGGGTGGTTGCTACTGTCATTTTTCCTATTATTATATAACTGAATATGATAATCATGATGATGATTTCACTCTACCTGAGGGTGGTTCCTGCTGTCATTGTTGCTTTTCCTATTATTATATAACTGAATATGATAATCATGATTATTATTGCACTCTACCTGAGGGTGGTTGCTGTTGTCACTTTTCCACTATTATATAACTGAATATGATAATCATGATGATGATTGCACTCTACCTGAGGGTGGTTGCTGCTGTCGTTGTTGCTGTTCCGTCACCTTTTGACTAAGATCCTTGCGAAACTGTTCACCGTAAGGATGAAAGACGACCAGAGAAAAGTTGGAAAGTACTATGGAGCAGTGAAGGCCAGAGTTTGCCGACTTACGGGTATCCATTGAGTCATCCCCAGAGAACTGACGTCTGCGGTTTGGACTCGTAAATCTTTCATCTGATGTCGGATATGATAAAGACAGATAAAATGAGATGACCTTACTCATACAAACACATAAACGCCAGAAAGATGGAGTTCATGGACTAGCTTTAGAAGAGATATTTAAATATCACACTGAAAGATTATAGTACAATTAAGGAGACTTTACACTTTACAAAACTAACTTTTCACTTTAAAGATAAAAGGTATAAGTTGGTCCATCTCTATATATTAAGGATATTTGTAGTTAGTATTAATGTTATTTTTGAACTTGCAGTGTGTTTTCCCAAGGATATATAAGAAACTTCCATCAACAAAATTATACTCATCTTTCTCTTTTAATTTTTACATATCTCCATCATCTTTATATAAAGTCAAGAGGTACGAACAGTCACCGACTTGCACAGATCAACGAAAGACAAACTAGCTATGAGTCCCTCAAGGTCTCATCTTTTAATCTTCATATAATGTGGACCCTAGTCATAACTTGGCATGCACAGGTCTGCTTCCAGCTGTACAGACAATGTGTCTGATTCAAGCACCTAAGCCATCGTTTATGAACACTACTTGCAACAAACATTACCTTCAAAAATTGGTGCAGCCGACCACTGATCAGCTGTCATTACTTAGTCTAACACAGACCATTTTGGTTACTTCCTCAGAAGCAATAGAAAATGTGATAATTTCAAAACAATGGATTGACATTTGACATTAAGGTCCGTACTGCAGAGACAACGTCATCGTTAGTTTAGCTTTAACGGAACATTCAAGAGATTCAAAATATTTAATATATGAATATCTTGAAAACTGAAATAGCGATAGAAATATTATTAGCTTTTAAACATTTTCTTTTTTCCTGAGCTAGAGCTAAGATTCTGCCTAAAGTCCTCCTCAACACCAAGTCTGAACAATTCAACATTAGTAAATATGGCGCAAAATGATTCCGGAGATGACAAACCTCCGACATCGTTCGAACCATCGTCCACAAATTCTGTGGATGAGAATGATAGTTCGGTGCAGGGCAGCTGAAGGAGACACTCGACGCGAGAGGCAGGCAGACAAGTGAGATGAATGACGGAAGGCTGGACCAGGAAATAAACGATGACATCCACCGGGAAGGTGGTATAATCGACTGCAGACGAGGACACCAGAGAGTTTGTGGAGGCATCAATGTCAGTCTCATCCTCCTTAGGATGAGACGGTTGACTCTCTGTTGGAAGGAATTCAAAATGATCTCATATTATTAACATCCACAACTGGTTTAGTTTGTTTTACAGTTATTTTATTCAAAACCTGTGGAAAGAAATCAGCTTTTGGAAAGCAATTATTACAACTATTACAATGAGATTCAAGACATACCTTTAGATTCACTACTCCTTAGATTTCATGGGGCTATGTAGTACTGTCATTCATAACATTCTATGACCATAGGGTCTTGCAGAATCCATTTTTCATGAACACCAAACTATTTAAATGTGCTCAAGGGAAACACCAGAAAGAGGCAAGCAGTGCATGCTGAACACCACAGACAAATCTGTGATTTTATGGTTGCAGTTACCGTAGTAATACTTTACTTAAAGCTCATCTCATTCACCCAGCAGCCGGAAGTATACAGAGGGCATTATTCTTTACGTTTTACAACCTTGGGGTCTTGCAACATCCAATATTCATGAACGCCAAACATTAAATGCTCTCAAGGGAAACAAATCGGAAAGATGTAAGAAAAAGATGCCCATCAACCACAGACAAATCTGTCACTATGGTCACAGTTACCATGGCGATACTTACATACTAAATAATTTACAGTAGACTGTATTATGGTGACAGCGATACCTGTAGGCTGCAATGAATGTACGGAAGGGTATTGACCGATAAAACAGTTGATTAGCAGATTTCTTAACCCATTTGTAAACGACAAGGTATTAGTTAAATTTCCAGGGATCAGACCCACGGTCAGAACTGGATTAGCAAATCATGGATAAGCCTTTCTCTATTAGCTTTGAAACTGTAACAAGATTTGGAAGATTAATTTAATAGTTACGTAAACCAACCTGTTGGTGAGGTAGCATCTGCAGTATCCACAGCAGTAGGTATAACTTTCAGAGCCTGCTCCAAAAAGTCTAAGATACTGGTAGTTACGACAATTTCCTGTACAAAAATGGAAGCAAACAAATAAATGAATGAATTATTTACAACAAAAACACAGATAAAGGAAGAGAATAGCAAAAGTGACTGAAATTACACGTTTATTATCATCAGCCAATCCCCCTCCCCCCCCCCTTTGCTAGAAGTCAAACAATGGTCTCTTATATTCAACTTTATAATAAAGCTTTTCCCTCTCCGAGACATTGCATGGTCTAAATCTGACTCGTCGCAGTTTTCCTGTCGGTGAATTATGTAGAAGGTCAGAATTCTGTAATAATGCTACTTCCAAAACTTTTAGGTAAGTTTAAGCAGACGAGAACTTAGACGAATATTGATGATCTCCAAATTCCGTGCAGAGTGGAAAACCATCAAAATTATCAGAATCAAATAATTTAATGCAAATCAGATTTGAAGATTAATCTGTTATTAAGTACTGTAGCTGTCTATCACATCACTCATTGTAGAATACTGGTTTTTCATTTAACAAGCTTTCACTTTAAACTGACATAATTTGTAATAATTAATCATTAATTAATCATTTCTACTTACGTCTTCTGGTGATTTCATCTGCGCCCAGACATACATCAACCCTCTCTTCTGTTGTCCTGGATCTTGTCGAGGATGGAGAGGGGAGGATGGAGGTGAGGTCGTTCTCGCTGACTGTGCAACGGCTGTTCTTTCTCCGGCCTGTTGGGAGCTGTAGTGGGCCTGATAGAAATATTCATTCGGGTAAATTATCAAATTACTACCATACTGTGAAGGAATCATGCTCTCAGAAGGAAACTGTTTTATTAACCTTGGAGTATCTGGTTGTATATTCATATCTTAATTTAATAACTCTCAGTGACAGGTTGGACTTTGGAGCAATTATATTACCCGTCCCCATTTTTGTTGAAGTTTTACATGTTTGGAGGAATTTATTCTAAAAATTATAATACCTTATTTCCCCTGGGCCCCCTGACTGACCCCAGAAACCAGCCCCCATCCCCCCCAAAAAAACTGTCCCTCTGATCAGGCCTGATTCCCATCAGACTCATTCAAGTCACTACTCCAATGCTACTTGTAAACTCTGTGAATTATTTTCTCTTGTCCACTTGAACTTATCACCACTTGATTAATAAATATATATATTTATATATTACGATGTTTCCACAAGACTGCCTCAATGACTATTTTGAACGAAAGCATGTCATTATTGCCTAAATTGCAAACTGGTACCTTTACATCAACTGACGGAATGGCAAAGAAAGTAATGCCTTGAGGTGATTTGGGTTGCGTGGTAAATGCTGCGTCGGACCACATGGATGTCTTTGACGTCCAAGCAGGCAAGGATCCAGATTTCTTATCTCCCGGTGGTCTGGCAAACAACATTTCTGGATTCTCGTCTGCCTTCTGATAACAGATAAAAGACAACTTTCCAGAGTCGATGTTTACGATAACGTCCAAGTCTAACTGAATATCCGGTGCCACAGGTCCTGCCTCTGCCTCCGTTCCGGCATCCTCTTCTTCGTCGCTTGGCAACCCAGACTGCCCATCATCTCTTAAACTTCTAGACACCATCCTAGTCGGGGGTAAATCATTTCAAAACGGTGGTAGGATAAAGGAGAAGAGAAGGGGAGGTCGCATGTCTCCTAATGAATAACCAACTGAAAGGTTATGTCACAAAACTTAAAACAGAGCATAACTTTACTACTGGATATTCAACAGTATGTCATAACAAAGTGTACATCTGCGTGGTGTCCCATGACATTCAGGGACTGACTAATTGATTGGTTTATTTATTTATTTATTCATTGATTGATTGACTGTCTAATCTTCTGAGATATACTTCAGCTACCGATACTAGCTAAAAGAGCATCATCAGTTTGAGCTGTTGTCTGTGGCTTTTTCTTTGAGGAGGAGGAGGAGGAGGAGGAGGAGGAGGAGGAGAAGGAGGAAGGATGGGGGACACCAGCATTTGATGTATCATTGTCATATTTTATAACAAAGGGATAATATTAAAGCCTTTGTCTTGAACTAATGAATATTCATCATATCAATTAATTCCCTAACCTGCCATCGGTGGCATCCCCTTCTGATTCCATGTCGCTTCCGCTGGCGCTGTCCGACTCCTCGAACGTCTGCGAGGTCTGCAGCATGAACCGACGTCTTCTGACCATCAGTTCCTCTTGGAAGCGGGATGGCTCACCAATGGTCATGTTCAAATCTTTGGTCATGTTTCTGGTGTCCATGGCTACTACGGAGGACCGCTGCACCTTGCGTTCTGTCCACCAGGGTGGTCCGACCCTGTCCTTTGGTGTATAAGGGGTGGTGGGGGTGAATGGGGTGGCATTCAAGACCTCCCGGAGATCTGGTGATTCAGTGGTTGATATAGCCCTCGGTCTTATCGAGGAGGAACTCTGTCTCAGCTGATAGAGTGTCTGTCTTCTTTCTGCTAGTTTCTTTCTGTGAGTCAAGAATCAAATACTAAAATAAACTACAAGATATCATATAGAAACTGTAATCTTGTCTTGTACAATTCAACCCTCCCTCCCTCCCTATATATATAGTCAAGCAACAGGCTGCTTTAGATTGGCTTCTTACCCTGGAGTTTCATCTGTTGGAGTTAGTTTATCTCCAGGTTCTCTCTTCTTCTTAAGAGCATCATCCCTTCGGGCCATCTGTTTATAAAAGATAAAACAACTTAGAACAGACTCACAAACAATAACTAATTATATGAAGTAAAATAATGCAATCAGACAAGCTTGGATTCTAAGTACAATAGATCAATTCCTTTAGCTGCCACTATTGAAGGGGTGGTACACACCATACTAATGACCTAAGCCATATTAATCCTATCTCCTTTATAACTCTGAATGTCTGATACTTCTAATCAGTAACACACACTACCCATCACAAATTCATGCTGTTGTACTCATACTCATGCTGTTGTACTTGTAGTCATGCTGTTGTATTTGAACTCATGCTGTTGTGTGCATACTTATACTGTTGTGCTCATACTCAAGCTGTTGTACCCATGCTCATGCTGTTGTACTCATACTTATACTGTTGTGCTCATACTCATGCTGTTGTACTCATACTCATGCTGTTGTACTTGTAGTCATGCTGTTGTACTCATGCTGTTGTGTGCATACTTATACTGTTGTGCTCATACTCATGCTGTTGTGCTCATACTCATGCTGT
>JAIPMN010004263.1:475-12150 GCA_020650975.1 Apostichopus californicus | reverse complement strand
AAAGGGTGTAGTTATATAAGTTGTTACGTTAAAATACAAGACCACGCCAATATGTACCGTAGATTCTGATTAGGCCTATGTAAATTATCCCGCCCATACACGTGTTTTTTATGTTGTTTTTTGAGACTATGTATCAATCGAAACTTGTCAACTTACATACAGATTTATCTCAATGAGTTGAAGTATATATACTGGCTGCAAAACTGTAATTAAAATGTTTGGCTTTGACAGATCTTCTCCGGTACTCAATGTTACCGCTGGTAAGATTTTCTTCTTATAGAATGAATAAATCATTTTCGAGCACTGATTGTTTTTTTTTTGGTTTTTACAATATATAAACGGCTATTTATCTACTAAGGTGAAAGAGGGCACTCTTTTGTCATATATATATTGATAAATGGTGTGAATAACACATTATTTTGTTTGAAAAACAAAACATAAATTTCGACAGAGGCACGAGTGTGATAACATAAGTCGGATAACGTAGTAGGCCTATATATAATTGTATGCAAGTAAACAAGCGTTCAATAGTGAAGATATTTTATGTCAACTTTTGCTCCAACAGTACGTTTTTGTTCTGAAAAAAAAAGAAAGAAAATACAAAACAAAAAGGCTCATATTTTGCTATATCAGTAATCTTCCTAAACCCTAACATGTTATTTGGCATTTTCAGACATATTTTACAAAGTTACTATTTAAAGTGTACTAAACATGTCACGGCTGTTACCATGGGAACGCAACTATAGCTCTTCTTTCGTTAGTCTTGCAGATTGATGTTATTGATTGATTCGTTTTGCTTTGTACATGTCAATTTTAATGATTAGAAAACAGATTTTTAAGTCGACCTTAAATTAATGAAGTATTGTTTTAATAAGATCAACACTTTGTATATACAAATTATCGCTTTGAAAGAAAGTAAAATAAGAAGAAAAAAAAAGAGTAAAATAAAAACTTGTAGATAAAAGATAAAATCATATTTTGGAAATGTCAACATTTAGGGAAGTTTAGAAAACAATGGAGCTATCTGTGTCGATTACCTCGTAATTATTTTCTTTGTTCTTATGTAGAATACTTTTGTTGTCTTTTTGTCTTTTTATTTTAATATATAAGGTGTATTTTGTATTTGGAATTTTCGCCGGTGCTAAGTAGCACTACATATATATGTATGAACAGTATAGCGTACAGTTGCAAGTCTCATTCTAAAATGGCCACCAGTCACATTGAGGTCTGATGTCATGATTCAACCAGCCCGTTGCTAGGTGACTTAATATGAATTGAAATATATGTATTGAAACTGTATGACAGTAGATAACCTAAAAGCAAAAAAATTGGAGGGAAACCTCTTTCATAATGCTGAGTACCGTACGTTTTTTATAAGACTCCAGTAATCTCTGTGATCAGATAAGGAATACATAAGTATAGGGAAAGTAATCATTATGATATGATATATTACGCACTAATGAACGGTGCCGTATTCATTGTAAAAGATTATATATTGTCATGGAAGTAGCAGATTGCAACGTGGGAGCCACCATATACCCGCTAGTGGAGAATTCTTACTTTTCGAATTTCTTACTAACATTTCATTTTCATAAACCAGTATATCATCTTCCCACTAATCGTCAGATTTACACAGTTTGTCGCACCACTGGTCATGTGCAGGGCGCCTAATTTTTATTCCTAGGACGGATAAGGGTTTCAGGTTTTTCAGGAATTTACAAATTCGTTTGAAATCAGAGTTAGGGTTTAGAAAGTGGGTTAGGGATGCAGTTCCAATGAAAATGAAGGATTGTCATTCATAATCTGGGGTCAAAACTAGGGAAAATGATTCAGAACATGTTTTTTGAAAAAAGCGTCACATGTTTGGAATCCAGGGATTTGATTGGCCGATGCCCTTATTCGTCCTAGGAAAAAAATTACGCGTGCAGGGCACAGCTGCAACGCCCTCTACTTAGGGCGCTAGAGATGCCCGATGAGGGTATGAATAAGGCAGTTTTATTTGTAGTGTTACTTCCACTGTATTTATACCACATGGTGATCATTGGTTGTATGGTAAGTACTCCGTCATCCATGAGCTGAAATCACATCGCAAAACTTGACAGAGATCACGGCAGTGGACAGTATAAATGCAATCGGGCTGGTGTGACGTCATACATTTATGACATTGCATTGAATATTCATGAATTCCATACGATTTTTTTTTGATGAGAGAGCGTCTCCTTTACTGTTGCCACACAAAATACAACAACGAATCAAAGAAGAATATTAAAATTATGCATAATTCTATATAAGAAATGAACTTACAAGTAAATTTGATAACAATCACGGGGAATTACATTTCAAAGAAACTGTAATGAAGGCGTCATTTTCAATTCTGTTTCAATGTTTAATGAAATTTAGTGATGATGAATATGTTTGCAAAGGAACTTCCGTTGTAGTGGATTTAAAATGATACGTTTCTGTCGAGAAATTTAAAATAAAAAATATGTACTGTAATAAAGCATGATTATCTTTGGCGAAAATATTTTCAATTCTTTCTTGAATTTTTTTAATTTCCAACTTCTTTTCGTATACCTTCAAACTGGGCCTGGGAGAAGAAACTACATTAACGTGCATCGATCCCTAAGGTTCTGTCGATGATAAATTGTGTACTATTGGTATGTGATCTCTGGTCAGACGTTATAGGCAAGGTCTACGCTCAGGGAACTGTAGAGGTGAAAGTTTCCTACCGGTGTGTCTGGGCAGTCAAGCTGTCATGGATTACTCAGGAGTGAGAGAGCACGACGGCAGACAAAATAATTTTGATAGATATACGAAAATTTGCTACTACTGAAATATAGCGTTGTGTACCCATGAAAGTATGACCTTCATGGTATAACCAAACATCGATACAAAGTTAGGGTTGAACCGCTCGCGGTTTTTCCAAATATGTAACTCGTTTTGAGCCAAATTATGCTCCAATTTCTCCGGCGTGGTTTTAGTGGTAAGAAAAAAATGAAATAGGGGTTCATACAGAAATGACTATACTTGTAGCAGTGGTGGTGTAGAGATGTATACGAGTAAGGAGGACACTATAAGGCTTCTACTGGATTACACACGCATCTATTCAATCCGTGAAAACTACAAAAAAATATATATATAAATTCTATATTAACGTACGAATATATCACAAAATAATCAGTAAATCGCAAGCATCACAAAACATACGAGTAACACATAAAGACTAGAAAATACAACGCAAACCTCAAAGACGCAACTCAAATAGATTCTACAATTACATATATAAAACTCCATAAACCGCAATAATTAAAACGTACCGGTACCTATTTAGTATCCTTTACTCTCATTGAAACGCAAATCCCGTGACAAAGTCACACAGTATGGATATGGATTGCACAGGCTGCCACACCCTGGCACAAGTTACAGGTATAGTATTCGGTGTATATATAAGGTATCTGGTCACACAACTGACTCTACGCAGATCTGGAATGCAAGTGAGGTCCCTGGAACTCTCAATGCCACATGCAGGAATGATCAAACAGAGGGCATGACCTCACACCCTGAATAAACATGAGGCACACTTACAATACTTTATGGAATTTCTTTCTTGAATTCATATCAAACGAATAATGTATTCAAGAATTGCATCATTGCAACACAACTATGTAGACACATAACATATACTGACAAATAAAAGCTATTGCTCAGTATTTCATTTGTAAAAAAACAAACTGTTTGCTGAAGTGAAGCTTGGACAAAATTATCAAATGTGTTAATTGGATTGAACGAAGGTGGATGCTGGATGCTACTTAGGGGGAAATTGAGAACTATATACCACCCCTACTCCACCCCAACCCAACCCCTCCGACCCATCCCTCCAAAGAAAAAAAAAAGTTCTAATCGTTGGTGAACTTTCATACAACCAATCCCCCAACTTTCTTCTCTTTCTCTTTCTCTTCTTTCTCTCAGGCTCCTCTCCTCCCCCCCCCCCTTGTACAGTGTGATATACCACCCCTACTTCACCCCAAACCAACCCCATCCGACCCATCCCTCCAAAGAAAAAAAGAGTTGTAATCGTTGGTGAACTTTCATACAACCAACCCCCCCCAACTTTCTCCCAGGCTCCTCTCCCCCCCCCCCCCTTGTGCAGTGTGTAAATCTTCTTTCACAGTTGTTTCATCGTATATTAGTGTGTGTAAATACGGTTACATCTATATGTTCCGACGTCTCTATGTTCCGACTTTTCTATGTTCCGACGTCTCTATGTTCCGACAAAAAGAAATAATTCGGGACAATATTTTTGTATCCAAAAAATCGTTTATACCGAGAAAACAAGTTGTCAGACCCAAATATTTTTGTGACCCCCTGGCATCCCTCCCCCAACTTCCTTAATTTGTTTTCAAATTCCCCCGATTGAGCCCCGATGTTGAGCGGGGCATGACTATTGCGCCCCCCCCCCCTTTGATTTGGCCCAAAACGATTTTGGTCCAAAAAAATTTGAGTACAAACAAATTTAGGGTCACAAGCAATTTTCGGTTACAAGCACTGTTTGGGTCATAACAAACTTTGGGTCACATTTTTAATTTGGTCCGAAAAAAATTTGGTCACAAAAAATTTTGGTCACAAAAATATTGGTGTCGCAAAACTACTTTTCTTGGTACAAAAAATACTTTGACAACATAGAAATAAAAATATATATATTGGCAAATATGAAAGATTGTAACAGTGAGAGAGAGAGTAGTTAAAGACAAACTAACTTCATTGATTTTTGTTGATCATAAGGGCAAAGGGGTCATCCCCTCCCGGCGCTGCTAAGGTTGGGGGAGAGAATAAGATTCTTTCCCCCACCAAAAATTGATGGTCGTTTAATTTGAGATGATACGCCAAAATTTCTTGAACTTTTTACTCGGTGAAGTCAAACGCAAAGTAGAGCACCAACGGCGGTGGACATGAAGCTATCATAAACCGGTGAGGGGGGGGGGGACGTGGAAAATTTGGGTCATTTTCACAAAAAGAAGTTTACATTGTTGATGTAACGGCAAACCAAATGCGACATACAAATTTTCAATATTTTATCACAAAGTATCGACTTTGTGCTAATTTTCGACTAATTTCGACCATTTCTGGAGTTCCTTTCGAACCATTAATTATTTCGAAATTATTTGTTTCAAAATTTCGATTTACTTATGTCAAACGTTAGTCTATATTCTCCAACTGTTCACATCTTGTCTGGACATTGTAAATATGACATCTCGATATTTCTATTCGTTCCTCAAAACTACTATTGTTTATATTTCGACTTTTCTCTATATCTTTCAAGTTTCTTTCCCGTCGCCAACACCAAAAGCATCTTAAAATATCCATTTTATACCACAAACAGCCTGTACGAAATTAGGGATCATCATATTCAAATACATTATTACAAAACCTTTGCCCATTAAAAAAAAATGAACCACAGTGAGAAAAGTATTTTGAGAGAATCTTCTTTGACAAGTCGGCTCAATAGGCTTACTAATATTACATTTTTTGTTTTCTCTCCTTCTTCGCCTTCATATAATTTCAGCTTTTTATCTTTATCTGATCATACATATCATATAGCATACCTTTATGGTTCCACATCTCGATAGGTAGTCTTACGTGATAAAACATTGACATCTGTTTATTTAATTTGTTGGGTTTTCGTTACATGAATGATTCACAAACGATCATCTGTTAGTTTCAATCACAAAGTATTATAACTATTCCAAGTAGTTTTTTGTTCGTACCAGCAAAATGGTCTCCTGTATTGTACGCGGCAGTAAAAAAGAATATTGTTTTAGGTTGTTTATAATTTTGCTATGGCGCTCTAGTTTGATGAGGGCAATTTCAAACCAATTTTTGGATAACAAAAAATTGATCCGAATTTTTTCTTTTTGTCGGAACATAGAGACGTCAGAACATAGAGACGTCGAAATATAGGGATGTCACAGCTACGAAAGGTGATGTTGTTATAATGGGCGACTTTAATTTCCCTGACATTAATTGGATAGATGGTTCCAGTAGTAGGAAGGGTAATAACTTTCTAGATGTTGTGCAAGATTGCTTTTTACATCAACATGTTACTTTCCCTACTAGGAGGGATAACATCCTTGATCTTGTCTTGAGTTTTGATCCAAGCAATGTTGTTGATTTGACGGGTCTAGGAAAACTAGGAACTAGCGATCATGACATACTAGCTTTTGATGTCGTTTGTAAGGTCGTAAGTTCTGTTAGCAAGGGAAAAGTCCCTGATTTTACGAGATCAGATACAGAGGCAATTGAAACTTTACTAAAGGGTACACATTGGATTAATTTGTTTAGAGATATGACTATGAGTGCTTTTCAGTCTTGGATTTGTTTAGCTGATAAGTTAAAGGTCATTATGGAAAATCATGTTCCATGGCAGAATCGTCGTCGTAAACGCAGTATGCCTTCCTGGATGAATAAGAAAGTTGGATGTGCAATGATAAGGCAAAAACGTAGAATGTGGAAGTTGTTTAGGAGGGCTAATTCTGAATCTCTTTTGGCCAAGTTCAAAATTCTTAAGCTTAGTCTCTGATGCAAAATTTAATTTGGAAAACAACATTGCCTTAAAGATAACCCAAAGGCCTTCTTTTGTTATGTCAGGTCAAAGCAGAAAGTTAAAGATGCAATTGTTTCTCTTAGGGCACCACAGACTGATAATATAGTTACTGATAGTCAGGATCTTGCAGATCTTTTGAACAACTATTTTGTGTCGGTTTTTATAAGGGAAGATATGAGTAGTATTCCAGATTTTCAGGGGGGAAGTGATGGTCCTAAACTGAATACGGTCTTATTTTCGGATGAGGTTGTCTTAAAGGAGCTGCTTTGTCTAAACGTTTAATTTGAGATGATACGCCAAAATTTCGATCCTTTATATTTCCACTTTTTATAAAATAAAATAAAATATGTCATTCATGAAAATCTTCCAAATAAGCGGAAGAAATTTTGAGATGAAATATCGGTACAGAAAGTCGAAATTTCGAAAAACAGATGTCGCGATTTTGAGACTATAGTCGAAATATGAAAGAAAAAGTAGTAATTCTAATTCAAATTGTTTTAATTTCCAATGTTCTTATTTGAGGCACCGTTTCATCTACAAATCTAAGATTATCATGGATAAAACTACAAACCTCACCGGTTCCTCCATCTTCGATCTCCATCTTTTGATAGCTTCACACGCCACTGGTGACTGTTAGTGAAAAGTGAATTTTAACAGGCCATAACTTTGAATACTGTGACAGCTTTTGGCTCGCATTTGCAACATATTCGACAAGTTCAGTGGGTGTAACCTCTGCTAAACTT
This sequence comes from Apostichopus californicus, assembly GCA_020650975.1. NCBI lineage: Eukaryota > Metazoa > Echinodermata > Holothuroidea > Aspidochirotida > Stichopodidae > Apostichopus > Apostichopus californicus. The sequence continues at coordinate 4,806 of JAIPMN010004263.1, read as the reverse complement.
GCACCACATGTTTCATGCGCACTCCAAACGAACAAAATGGAGGGAAATCGTACATTCGACAGATAATGCGTAAGAAATAGCTTTAATTATTTCTCCGGTTTTGTGTGAGTTTGTCATTCTTTGTATCTAACATGAAGGGCTTTATCACAAGTACAGTTTAAATAAAGTAAAGTTGAAGGGGCCCCAACTCTTACTTTAAATCCTTTGCTACGCCACTGTAGATGAGGGAACTGATACAAGGTTTCCTTGAACTTTTTACTTGGTGAAGTCAAACGCAAAGTAGAGCACCAAAGGCGGTGGCAACGAAGCTATCATAAACCGGTGAGGTAGGAACGTGGACAATTTGGGTCATTTTCACAAAAAGAAGTTTACATTGTTGATGTAACGACAAACCAGATGCGTCATACAAATTTTCAATATTTTATCACAAAGTATCGACCTTAATTGTGCTAATTTTCGACTTATTTCGACCATTTCTGGAGTTCCTTTCGAACCATTAATTATTTCGAAATTATTTGTTTCAAAATTTCGACTTACTTATGTCAAACGTTAGTCTATATTCTCCAACTGTTCACATCTTGTCTGGACATTGTAAATATGACATCTCGATATTTCTATTCGTTCCTCAAAACTACTATTGTTTATATTTCGACTTTTCTCTATATCTTCCAAGTCTCTTTCCCGTCGCCAACACCAAAAGCATCTTAAAGTATCCATTTTATACCACAAACAGCCTGTACGAAATTATGGATCATCATATTCAAATACATTATTACAAAATCATTGCCCATTAAAAAAAATGAACCACAGTGAGAAAAGTATTTTGAGATCATCTTCTTTGACAAGTCGGCTCATTAGGCTTACTTATATTACATTTTTTGTTTTCTCTCCTTCTTCGCCTTCATATAATTCCAGTTTCTTATCTTTATCTGATCATACATATCATATAGCATACCTTTATGGTTCCACATCTTCTTTGTTTTACTACGTTCTTTCTCCTTGTTCTTATTTGGGTGGGGGTGACTGTAGGGGGGGGGGTGGGGTGGGCATGTCTATCAAAGTTTGTCTTCAAAGTTTATCGTAAGGAAATGTTGATAACTAGGAACTCGATAGGTAGTCGTACGTGATAAAAGGTTGAAACCTGTTTATTTAATTTATTGGGTTTTCGTTACATGAATGATTCACAAACGATCATCTGTTAATTTCAAGTCACAAAGTATTATAACAATTCCAAGTATTTTGTATCATGACACCAAGTTTTTTGTTCGTACCAGCAAGATGGTCTCCTGTATTGTAAGCGGCAGTAAAGAAGAAGGAATATTGTTTTAGGTTGTTTATAATTGTGCTATGGCGTTCTAGTTGGATGAGGGCAATTTCAAACCAATTTTTGGATAACAAAAAATTGCTCCGAATTTTTTTCTTTTTGTCGGAACATAGAGACGTCGGAACATAGAGACGTCGGAACGTAGAGACGTCAGAACGTAGGGATGTCACCGCTGCACCGTAAATACTCTTTATGATGAAATGTTTATTCTTTTTGACAAAATAAGTAAGTCCTTACTATCAAGTGACACACCCTTCACGGCTTGCCATACTGGTAAAAGATATCAAGATTATGGTGTAATTTTTCACACACACAAAAAGAAATCGGTGTCACTTCTCAGAATGTAACCTATATGGAAACAACGAATCGTTTGTCCTAGATGGTATCATCCTTCAACTCAATGTTTACTATCATTTACTAATAGTATTACAAGGATTTCTGACGTTCAAATTACGTTCACCGTTCCAAATTTGGTGTAATAAGAATGCATTGAAAACATTAAGGTGACAGTGAATTTAAATTGTAATACGAATCTATCAAGAAATATTTTCAAAGAATATTTGATAAGTTCATATCTCTATATCTCTCTATATATATTGTATGTTACATATTATCACATCAACTTCTGGAAAGGAAGCACCGCTTGTCATCTTCGAATAGCTATGGTTTGTTACAATTATCGAAAAAGATCGAAAAATGATAACATTATGAATAAAATAGTAGTGGACTCCAAAAGAACAATATGTCCATCAGACATAAGTGAAAACTAACCAAGCAAAAGATACTCACCGGAATGATATGGAAATAAACGGTTTCATCCACTTCTTTCTGAGCCTTTGCAACAATATCGAGTAACATAAATCGTGCTTTTCTTATCCAGTATAAAATTTCGAGTGATCGTTGAAGCTCAATATGAAGACATCTTCCTGAAATGTTAATTCGTAAACCAGCGGGTGCTGAGATGATATATGGATTAGAATGCACACAATATATGGATTAGCTATATACGTGGGGTGGGGGGGGGGGGAGGTGGATCCTTCCATTCCTACACGACCCTTTATCCTACTTCCCTTAAAGGGGACACAAAACCCAACAATCATATTTAGTTTGTATGACATAGATCTCTTGTAAAGAACAACTCACCAAACACAGCTAAGAAAAATCTTACCTACACTGAGAGGAAGCTGGTCACTTCGCCCAACAACCATTTCGCCCAACTGCCATTTCGCCCAACCTTACTATTTCGCCCAACCAACCTGGTCATTTCGCCCAACCAGCCTGGTCATTCCGCCCAACCAGCCTGGTCATTCCGCCCAACCTTGATTAAATATTATACTTCAAAAAAACGTTCGGGAATTGTAAACGTTACGGGATACGAACCGAATATTAAGGAAACTTGAAGTCCTATTAGTTTGTATAACTGTAGTAAGGAAACGTTCGGGAATTTTTAACGTTACGGGATACGAACCGCCATTAAGGAAACTTCGATCGATCGATATCGAGCGGACCTCACTTTATTTACCTACCACGAAGTAATATAACCCAAAATAAATCAAATTGAACTAGTGAAATAGAAAAAGTAATATTATTCTGACTGAATATCAGTAAAAAAAATGGTTGGGCGAAATGACCAACAAGGTTGGGCGAATTGACCATGCTGGTTGGGCGAAATGACCAGGCTGGTTGGGCGAAATGACCAGGCTGGTTGGGCGAAATGGCAGTCGGGCGAAATGGTTGTTGGGCGAAGTGACCAGAAAGCCACTGAGATATGTTACCGTTGAATTGTCTATTTTAAACACTCCCAAATATCTGTGAAAACGTAGAAGATTAAATTAGAATCTACAGGAACGAATTTTGAAAACTGTTATCCCTAAGTTAACATGTTAAAATTAAGAAGATAATACTGTTGACTTTCAACCCGCTTATGCGACTAATAGGCCTGCGTACTTTAGTTCAACTGGTCAGGTCACAGTCATGGTCACGTGACAATGTTTATTCATGACTGGACTACAGTTCTTCAGCTAGTTTCCTAATGCTAATACCTCTCTAAACTGTACTCCTGACCAGAGAAGTGGGTTTGGGGTGGTTATGGACATTTGGTGAGTGCATAGGAAACAATGGAAAAAGATCGGACAAATATAAGGTAAAAGACTGTGTGCTCATTTTGAAAGTCTAATTAAAAAAACAAAACAATGAATATTACTAACAAGGTCCGGTGACAGAATCCTCGACGTCTCTGCTCCATGCATTAGCACAACGGTCATTGCATGCCACAAAAACAAGTAAAATCACACCCATCCCATCATCTCCCCCGTCCAAAACTTACTACAATTGTACAACCATGTTTTTATTACGTCACTGTGTTTTTGACGTCCGGAACTGCTCAATTTTCCGCCGTGTCTTGTTGACTGGAATATCTATCAAATCTTTTGACAGACTCACGTTTTAAATCATAACATTCTGGGATACTTGAGAGAAAAAAAGATGTTTGTATTACTCTTTATAAGTTCACTGTTAAATGTTTGACGTAAGAGCTTGATGTTATAATGTAACGGATGGAGGAACATTCATGCATAATAAATGAGGTTTAGCGTTTAGTCTCATTTTACAATGTATATATATGAGTGGTCTTGTTATAGTGTGGTTTCTTTGGGCAATAAAACATTCTGTCAGTAGCTGGTTAATGAAAGTGATATAAGAAATGACAGGAAAAAACGTAAATGGCTATATTGATTCAACCTATTTAAAAAAAACCTGCATCATAAATATGTTTAAAATATGGGTCATTCAATAAATTAGGGGCTCAGACGTCTCACAATTACTTGTGAAATGAAGTACATTGCTCCAACTGCCATCTTTATAGGTTGGCCCGTTTGTTGAGGATATATCAAGTATTGCCATGCGCTGGATGTGGATGGCATGCATTGCGCAACTCAGCTGTATGTTGTCAGTACAGCCGCAGCCAGCTTTTGATTTCCATTGGGGGGGGGGGGGGAGGGTCTGAGTG
>JAIPMN010004261.1:0-20457 GCA_020650975.1 Apostichopus californicus | reverse complement strand
GGGGGGGGGGGGGAGAGGGTTGGAGGGAAGCTATATGTTTGGAGCCTGGGGTCAATTAGGGGGGCACACGGGGAGCAAGAGATAAAGAAAGAATGAATTTGCATCTTCCTAATATATTTTACAGTAGTCAGTTTTGCCCCCAATTATGATAGAAATTCAGATAACGGTCACTAATGCTCGGATTTCAACAAGCAATCAATTATCTCCATCATTGAGATATTTGTAAATGTCTAATTGAACCCTGCTCTGGTCTGGATATTATTCAAAGCAACACAGCTTCTAGGAGAGTACTTTTGAAAACTTAATTAATTGTAGCGATTCTCAACATGCTAAACTTTCGGGGCCAATAGTGACGAGCTTTAAAGGAAATATGATGCCCCTGGACATAGATTCAAGAAATCAAAGATTAAGACTTAAATAAGCGTGTAGAAGATAGTTGGATAAATTTTCAACTCCCTTTATTGAAATGTTTTTCCTTACATACAACTCCTTTTACACAGGGAGTTTAAATGTCAAGTAACTTGCAAACAAAGTCAATTATTTAATACAAACAAGGACAATTAAGTATGAGGTGTGTTTCTCTGTTTGAGGGGGGGGGGGAAGTGGGGGGGGGGAGAGTTTCTCCACCGTCATTTTCTTCGCTGTCATATTTTCATTTCTTTACAATACAGTTACTGCAATGAAGGCCTACTAAAACAAAACCCTTTTTTCCCCTCTTTTTGCAATGAAAGTGCTAAGTGATACTTTTTTTTCTTACAAATATTTTGACAGGTGCAAAAACTTTTAAACTGATTCATTACAAATTCTATATCGCATACACTGTTATATGAAGATAAATAATGACACCAGCAGAATCTATCTGGATTTCTTCCTTGTCGCAATAAAAGTACTTTTTTTCGTTACAAAAAATGATTACAACTGAAGATAACAGATGGCAAAACAAGACTTATAATGACATTCTTGTAAACCCAAACGGGAAATTTAAATTAAACAGAAATAGAGTAGAAGATGTTAAAAAATATATATATAAATACAAACAGAATAGCTAATGTAGTTATGAATTTCCAGATATTCAATATGATGTTTTTTTTTACAAGAAACTATGTAAGGTTAGCTTAAACCTCAAACTTTGTTGCAAGTTCCTCTCACCTCCTCGCCAGGCCACACTCCCCTTCTCAGGCCACCCTTCCCACCCTAGGACCTCCTTTCTGTCCCCTAAATATGTTATATGATACAGAAGTGTACGTCTTTTAATATTCTCCCCCCCCCCGCCTCGCCCCTTCATCTCACTTAGCTCAGTATACAGCGATTGCTACGGTTCGTATATGATACACCTCGCCAAATATAATGGTTCTATTTACACACGACTTATAACAACGACCAGATCATATTTCTTAAATAAACGGCTAATGTAAACAAATTTATAAAATAGACAGAAATAAAGGAATATTATTTAAACCTTTCTTAATTTAATATCAAATAAAAATTGAAAACTTTTGCATTTTTATTTCAAGTTATCATACAAAAAAAACAAAAACAAAATTTTCTTCCTCAAAGTATATGAACGGGAAAATAGAATCTAACGCTACACATATCGTGATAAAGAGACAATCGGGGCGCTCCAGCCACGCCCGAAAAAGGAATAGAGGGCGCCATCACATCTGTCCTATGCTGGTTCCACCAAACGTGACAAGCACAAATTCGTCAGGCTTGCAGCTTGAGCACATTGACGTGATTTCACGCAATGTAATTCTAATTCAGAGATCGTTAAGCAGTACAGACATTAGGACCGATATCACAGCGCAATCTTTTGACCTGCTGGACAGTCCCGTTCTTTAACCGATATATCTGTACCAGTCAATATCCAAAATTTTACTGACTCAAGTCAAGTGGTTGACTTGAGGCACTGTATGATTCTCTCTGGAGAAAAACATAAACCCCCAAGAATCATGAACATGAGAGAGAAAAAAGACTTGTGAACTTGTTTAAGTCATTTAACTTTTTCAAACTTTGTGAATCACGTCGTGAATTGCTACGACGATGGTAATTTGCTGATAATGGACGCAGTTTCTACATCAGCGTTTAATCTTGGTGGAAACCGACTGACAATTCTTGGGTCATCAGTGCTGGCCTTAAAGGTGCTGACTCTCCAAATTATCCTGCCTTTCATGCAAGTTCAGATTAGAGATAAAAATAAATATTGCTTCAGTGAGGAACAAATGTCACACTTCTCACCTTGGTATCTTTCCTTCAATAACCATTTTAAGGCTTAAAATTATACTAAATCGGTTTGACTTTCTTTACACACAAGGCACAGGTAGATTAGAAAATGCATTCTTAAAAGAAAAATTGAAAGTATGTTGCTATTACAGGGAGTTGGCAAATTTCAACATAGGTACAAGTTATTGACTCGATTGATAGACTGATCGACCGAATGATTGAATTCCACTTTAGTCATTGGTCTGTATGCTAAGATGGACAACCATCAAAGGGCAAAGTTCTTTAGAAATCTGGCCGAATATTCACCCTTAAGTTATTAGCCTTCGACGAATGCTTTCGATAATTAACTGTGCTTGGCTTTTAGCATTCATTTCAATTTGGAATTCTGTACAAGAAGGAATACCTTAGTTTATGTAGAAAGGCAAACCCTGCATTAGCAGATTCATATCCATAGAATCTGGTCATTGACATTCTTTCCTCTTCTTAATATACCATTATTTACAATTTGTAGTTAACTGCTACTTAGGTAAGTTATATGATAGATACACTGTGATAATTTTTTCAAAATATTTGTTTTTAATCTATGCTAAATTAGTTCATGAAAAAACAAAAAAACATTCCTTTATATTTCATCTACCAATTTTTGCTAACAGCAAAACGATAACATAAATTACGATACACAACAATTAACAGTTGCACAGTAAATTATATCCATCCAAGGATGAATCAGGAGAGTTTGGACTACAGATTGCTGCACAATGTCCAATTAAACGTGTCCTGACTCAACTAGAACTTGGTATCGTGGGAAAAAAAGATATTTGTGTTTGTGATTCCGACTTTGACCGATTTAGCCAGGATAAAGTCATGGACGCTTCAGTGGTGAAAATCTTGACAAGCAATGTTTTCCTAAATGGCAGGCAGTGACAGTCATGTAGCTTGGATCAGCTTATGACTGCAGCTGTCCAGTTTCATGAAACGTCACCGATCACTAAGAAATTATTTTGCATATGCCCTAAATGAACACAATTATCGGAACTTAATTGTGTGCTTTATCAGCCTTGCAGTGTACTCCTTGGTTCAGTAATACAACTATGGGTCTTGAACTCATTTTATGACCATTGGAAACTTGTCGAAACAGTCAAATTAAGTTGTGTCTTTTGCAGTTTTCGATTGAATAATGTGCAGCTGGATTTGAGTGTTGTGTGAATCAGGTTTATTTGACATATTTACCAACACACAATAAAATTAATTAATGTAACAACTCCAGTTGTAATTATGCAAATTAGCAAGCCATAACATAAAACACAAATTATCTGGTGTGGTTACGTACATCCATTGAGATGAAGCAGGGAAAGTGCTGATTAAGATAGATTATAGTACTATGTGAGTGAAATTTGTGAACATATTACCAACACACAGAAATGTTATTAATAAATGTAATCATTACAAGTGCAATTATCTAATAGCAAAGCCATAACATAAATGATTGTCAATTAAAAAATACATCAATTAACCGGTGTGATAACTCATATCCACTGATAAAGCAGTAAAGTGCTGTCTAACATAGATTGTGGCTGCAACATGAATGAGGTGTTACTTCATATTTCCAACACATAGCTACATTAATTAAAGTTTATAATTACAAATTGCAATGGTATGATGCAAGAACCTCTGCTATAAACATGAAATTTCAATTTTTCTCAAATTTTTTTGCATTGAGATTCATCGCGGTCCGTAGAAATGTTAATGTCACTGTGAGGGGCTTACATGGCCGATTCCTACTTGTACACTTGTGAAATCGTAAACTGGTGTTAGCTCCATATACAAATAAACATAGCTACTTACGAGTGTTTTTTTTCCCCCCCATTCAATTTACATCTACAAAACATTTTTTATTTTGGAATGTCTGCTTTGGCCATACATCATAACAGTCTCCAGTTCCAGACGACAACAATTGTTCATAAATATGTAGATTTGTAGAAACTTAAATAGACTTATTTTTCATAGTACTTGCTAATGATGAAACAGAGATTTGTAAAATGCTGTGACATGTGACCATTACATAGACTTGACTTTCAGTTGCTCTTTTCATCTGAAAAGGCAAGGTTGTCATTAATGTCGTTGACAAAGCACATCACTTCAGAGCATTGTTAATACAATGTGTCGTTGTGAAGGAATTTCTAAAAAGCTTCAAAGTAATCGTAACCGATGAAGCAGCCTGTGAATCACATGACTTGAAGATGAAAAGCATTTAACCAAATCTCGAGTATGTCATGGAGAGGGTATTACATCCGGGGAGAGAGAGAGAGGGCGATGTTTCTCCATCTCCATCTGTAACACCTCCATGCACCTGGTGGTGCAACCACCACTTTTGGGATGAGTGGATAAAATGTTATGTCATCCAGGAAAGGAGTTTCTCATCCCTCCTCTGAGAAATTTTGGTAAAACAGAGCAGGCTTAGATGCGAAGTGGTGCCATAATGTGCAAGTTTTGAAAAGTATTTGTTTAGGTTGCACCATATATGATACATGTTATAATATTTACATGCTTTTTTACACTAGCAATTTTGTGCTATAGTCTGTCATTCAGTGGATGAAATGAGGGGGGGGGGGGTGAGGGATCAACAACTGTTGAAATGCCACTTGTCCTTGACAAATTTGTAATACATGGTAATGAGACATGTAATTTGGGGCCATATCTATTGAGCTTTTCACGTCTTCTGAGGGGCTGACCTAACGATCTTTGTGATAGTCAAGCCACTGTGAATTGATATCCTCTCATCTTTAAAGGGTCATTCCTCAACCATAAATGAAGTTAAAAATACAGAGCATACCTGGCCTGCTAGAAGTGGCTTTTTAACGGTTTACTACATACTGATTATAAGTTTGTGCAAGCTTACAGTCACACATTAAGAAATAATACTTATGTGAATCGAAAATGATAGATTGGGAACTTGCTTTTAATTTAACAAGAGAGAGAGAGATTACATCAGTGTTAGGGCATCGGAGGAATGAAATTTGAATATTTTAAAATATTTCCAAAAATGCCAAACAGATTGATCAATTTAATTTAATTTAATCAATGTAATATTTGTTGCAAAAAGATGGATAACTCAGACCAGAAATGAACTATTTCAAAATGTATTAATATAAGATGTAACTGAGTGAACCCTGTGTTATCAATTCCTCTATTTATTTCAAATTATTGATAACTTGATGTAAAAAAAAAATCCTAAAATTTTTTTTTTTGAGAATTATTGATTTTCTGAAATTTTGATTAGTAATTCATTTTTGCAGTTAATCAAGAATCTGATATTTTCGAATTCCAAAATTAATAAGTATGTTGCAAATGGCGAATATATCTTCAAACAGATCTTGAACTTCTGAACTTGTACCATTACGGTAGGGTACATTACTGAGACCAATTCCATGACAGAAGTAACAATAATCTCTCCCACCGAATCAAAATAAACTGTATCTTATTACTATTTACCAGACTAATGCTATTTTGACTATATTGGAACATAATCAACAAATGCACCTGTTGACTTCCACTATCCTATAGTCTTTGTACAAGATGTTCCAACCCATACCAAACAGATATTCCATTCTTCCTGAAAATTCTCACTCACGATCCACGATATAACTTCCATTTAGTTTCCACGTTTTGATGGAATGACCGTCCGTCTATCTTCAATTTCTTGTTCCCAAATCCAATTTCTGTCTGTAAAAGCCCAAAAAAACAAAAAAACATCTTCATTAGGAAACATGAACATTACATAAATTAAATGGATATTGTAACTCATTATACTGACTTTTAAAAAAAATGCTTTTTATATTCCTTTGAACAAAGTTGACTTTCAATTAAAGCCCAGGTCTTGAAATAACGAGAGGGGCACAGCAACACTTTGGTGCTAAAACTTGTGTTGGTTTTTCGTTGAAATTTTCAGCTTCAAAAGGGCACAAAGGCACCTTGTAAAAATTTGAAAGGGTACCAAGAGTCCAAGACATTTATAAAAGAAATATTACAAACAAAAGAAAACAGCAACAATTCATGAAAACGTTTGTAAATCCGTACGTCTAGAAATTTATGTATCCGCAGCTGCTTAATAGCTGTTCTCAGGTGCAAACATCTCTGAAGTTTTGATTTTCTTGTGACTATTTTGGAGATGCTGATTCAGCAACTTTACCAACAGTGCCGTCAGCAAAATGCGAACCCTGAATTAAGCTGTCGAAACAAAGATGTTTAGTGCATCACAGAATAGATGACTGAGTGCTTTCTGGTGGAAAATGCAACAGAAAGCCACCGAAACCACATCGTAGCCCGTAGAGATGTGCCCTACCTTATCACCACATATATAACAATATTCAAAACATTTAGCCACTTTTGGAGAGATATCCTGAATGACAAAAACTGTTTACTAAGTTGTGAAGTTATAGCCTGATTCAAGGATGACCTACATGCCTTCAATTCTATATAAAAGAGATTGTGTGATGTTACTGATTTTGTAAAATTTTGAAAGTTTTGAAAATTTTGTAGTTTTGAAAAATGCAACAGAACTGATTAACATCCATACTTTGAAATAAACATTTAGCTGTTTAGAATGTAAACAAGTATATGAATTCAAAAAGCACCTAGTAGGTACAAGCTAGCCAAGTAACTGTATTGTTAGAAACTCAATACCCTGTGTAATTGATTCACCGAGTAGTGCTTTAACACTTGTTACCTTTTCAAGTTTTCTAGCTAAGAAGGGCATAACCTACCAGCATTACAATGCAGTGATACTTCTATCACTCAAAGTTTGTTTTGCTTTTCTAAACAAATTGAAAAACCAATGTGAGTTACATCTGATTTCATCTGCCAAACTCCAATTTTAAACCACAACCATTGGGGCTACATTACCTCTTGTGACATTTTAGCTTTCATCAATTGTTTCAAATATAAGAGAAGCAATTAAGAATAAAAACAATTTACTCACCATTAATCACTGGCTTATGTTTCACCGGATGCATTTTGTAGAACATTGGACTCTGTCATGTTGGTTTCTTCCTCTGATGGAGCTAATATTTCTCCTATTTCTTCTTGACCCACTACTGTTTCCTGTGTTACTTCCACGGTTATGGCTTCATCCGGCTTGGGTTGATTTTCTGCTTGGGTTACACTATCCCCTTCTATAACAATGTCTGCAGGAGGGTCAGGGACGGAACCTGCAGCGCTCTCGTTGATCTCCTCCACTACGACGTCACCCTGCAGCAGTGGAACGTTTCCGGGTCCATCGAATCCAGCGCTTTCACTGGATTCAGCGATGATGGTACCTTGTTTGGGGTCGTCGATAACGACAGCTCCTTCAATGACTTCCACCACTGTGGACTCACTCATCGCACTTGGCGTTTGGTCTACCTCAGAAACAGAGATGACTTCTGGTGTCGACAAGTCTTGGCCGGAGGCAACGTCAATATTAGAACTTAGAGCCTGAGGTATTGTGGTTATCTGAATGTTCTCGGGACTAACCTCCTTCGCCTGGCTTCCATCCTCAGAGGTGAGAGTCACTTTGTAAGTGAAGTGTTCGGGTTCGTCCGCAGGGACTGCCGCCTCCGATGCGCTGTTGTCCGCCTCCTTTTCGCTTGCAGCTTCAATGGGTGCATGTTCTTGCTGTTGACAGTCGTCCTGGTGGCCCTGTGGCTGCTCCACAGTCCCAGTCGTTACGGTTACATCTTCTATTGGCGGCTTGTTGTCTCCTGGGCCTACCTCCGTGACTTGGATTTGTTGCATTACCTGCTCGGCTGATATGTCGTGATAAACTGGACCGTCCACCTCCACCACATCGGTCACCTCCACTATTTCTTCCTTGGCATCCTTGGCAGGTACGACGGAGACCTCACCTGTGTCAGAGATGTGAATCAGAGGCAATATCTCTTCCCTGCCATCGTTGCTCGTGTGTTTCTCGGCGCCGGCCATTGTCAACTGCTCGAGCACCCCGGAGGCAGGTATCGACTTGCTGAGAGAGACCGGGGTCTGATGTACTGCGATGTTAGACTGAGATACGTCCCGCTTCTCCCCCGGCGTGACACGTATCACGTTGACGACCGTGGGTTGCCTGGTATTCTTCGATACTGGGACGACGTTCACTATCGTCGTCTTCTGGTTGAAACCCGGAGCAGAGGCCGACGTTACAGAAGTGTCAAAGGTCGAAGGGAAGCTGTTGCATACCACAGGATATTGCCTACTCTGGCCGACTTCTGAGGCAGAGACAATTTCCACCGTGGTCGCCACCTCTCCACCGTCATGTACCTGAGCGGTCGTAAGCGTGTCCAGTCCTCCCGCAGTCGGGAGCTCAGACGACGTCACCACCACAGTGTTCTCCGTCCCTGTCACGGGGATGCTGGTGCCGACCGGGTTTGCAGTCTCGGTCCTGTAAGTAGCGATGTCGGTAGCCATGGTGAGAGCCACGTTGATGACGTCTCTCGGGACTGACGAAAGGTCACCGGAGAAAACTACTTCCGAGGGATCAAACTCATCCTTGACCTCCACCGTCAACATCTCCCCGTCGTGGGTGACCTCTGTCTCGATGATCTCAGACTGGTCCACAACGTGCTCTACGTAGCTGACCGTCACCTCCTCCTCGGCCACGGGGACGTCCTGTACGGGAATGATCTTCCCGTAGACCTCCTCGTACAGCTGCTTCCACTCTCGGAATTCGTCCGTCTCGTCCCCGCTCTCTTTGGCCAGAAGCTGACGGTGAAACTGTTCCTTCCTGTCCTTCTCCAGTCTGCTCTCAAACAACTCCAGGCTGATGATCGACTGGGCGGGTCTGAGAGCAGCGATCCGATTGGCTTCCTCCAGTTCCCTTTCCTTTCGGAGTTTGTCCAGTAAGAGGTCCTCGATCACGTCCTTGCTGACTGGATAGATTCCGACCTTCCTGAAATTCCTGATTATGACCTCGGGCTGGTCGAGCTGCGGCCAGGCTTTACCCACGATCCGTGCGGCGTTCTTGGCGGAGACCGGGACCAACGGGTGTGATTTGTTCCACATTGCGGCCTCCCGGTCCCACGCTACTCTCAGCATGTCCTCCGGAATCGGGCAGACAATGTCCGCAATCGACGGGAGTATTCTGAACATGTGCACGTCGTTCTGCTGGGCGGTTACGAAGACGTCCACGTCTATGTGCCCCTCCGGGCAATCGAGGAGAAGCGCCACCGGTCTCTCTGGACCGACGTTGGGTAGGAAATGATTCTCCAACCAATCGCTGTACATCGTCTTAGATGCACTGCCCATCTGAGTGAAAAGTTGGCCGGACGAAAGAGGTGAACCCACCAGAGGATCCCACGTCGACGGAACACAATGACCCCTGAACACGAAGAACGGCGGAATGACGTGGCCGGCGGCATTACCACTCACAATACAGGTGCAAACTTTATCTCTGACCACAGAAGCGATGTCCACGGTGCCATTGGAGGAGGCAGAGTGGCCGCTACTGGTGGATAGATCGATGGCCACAAAGTGCCAAATCTTTTCTGGTCTGTCGATGATGTCGAGACATCTGAGAAAAGTGTCTAACTCCCCATACCAGCCTTTGAGTACTGACTCTGTGTATTTGTGGCTTCTTGTCATCATCATACTTGACACGGTCTTGACCTTGGGGTTTCTACGGACAAAGGCTTTATACCAACTCATCGAGGGCTTGTCGTCCGTGAAGGGATTGTCACGTTTATCCTGCTTCAAAAAGTTTTGTACCGTGTTTCGTAGACTTCCAGATGAAACTGGGAAGCCTCTCTCTGACATTGTATTAATCCATGTGGTAAGTTTATCTTCCTCTGCTCTGGACAGGACGGGTGGTGGACCGTTTCTGCCATCGATTCTGACAGTCCCCTTCAGCCTTCTGTACAGTTTGTCGGCATGGATGCGCCACTTGAAGGCTGCCTTCTGAACTGAGGTTACTTCACCCGACCTGACTTCCTCTATTGCAAATTTGATACGGTCGATCTCATCGATTCCTCTTGTCGGCGAATCGGGTCGGCTCTCTCGGTCCATACCCTTCCTTTTGAAGGAAGCCGACGTACTTCGCAGGTCTTCCTCTATACGCCTTGACTTTTTGGACGATTTCCTACTTTTCCCCTTTTTACCAGAGATACTGACATCACGACCCTTCCTTGCAAATACTATGGTCAGACCCTTGCCACTGGTTTCAGGAGGTTCCTGTTTGATCTTTTGACGTGTTCTCTTTCTCGGAGGGGACACGCTACGTTCGGGACTCGGATCAGGTGATGCCAAAGGGATGGTGTTTTTTCTTCTAGGACTTAACTGCCTTGTTGGCTTCCTTGGTTTCTTTTTCTTTCCAACTTTCTTTGGAATTTCAATGCCAACATAGTCTGTTTCAAAGAGCTTATTTGGCTTTTTGGTCGTTCTAGTTTTAACCATGATGAACAGATTCTGGAAAAAGAACAAAGATGGGATTAGTTTTAGTTATGTGTTCAATTTTCATATTTCCATAGCTAATGGGAAGTGGCAAAGAAATTTAAAACAGAAAAAGTAAACATAATGATAGTTGAAACTGAATTGTACAGCCCTTTGCATATATTGCAAAAACCATTTGTCATAAAGTTGCTCATGAGCAAGTAGGAAAAACTTGAAAAATCAATCCTATTGTTGACATAGATACAGTCTTCTGCAGAGGCAAATATGCTGAACAAGCTTGTTTCCATGTTGCTGGGTTCTCTGGAATTTCAATGTATATGTTCTACAGTAAGAATAGTGGACTATATCAAAATGATTCTTGTCAGTCTTCACTGTCTTACATTCACCGTTTATGACTTCTGCATGCAATGTCAATGTGTCGTAGATAGCTATATAATTTCAGCAGTGGCGGAGCTAGGGGTATTGATCAGGGGGGGCGAGAATGGTCTGTAGGGGCGCTTTCGACACTACCTAAGCGGAGCGCCACCACAGGTTGGCACGGAGCGTACAGAAATTTTTTGAGTGAAGATACTCCCTAGATCGCTGGAAATGACCCTTTCCGGGCCTTGCTAATTTGCAGATAAACGAAGAATAAATAGGTGTCATCGCCATTTTGTCAGAAAATTACACCAACAAAATGTGACAAATGTCAATAGGTATTTGAGAGCGCAATACAAAAGTCAATAATCGCGAATAAGTAAAAAGTGGTAAAAAGCTGAAAAGGGCGCCAGCAGTCCATTTTTGTCCGTGGGGGGGGGGGGGCATCCGCCCCCACTGACTGTATGGACGCTCCGCCACTGAATTTCAGAGTTGGAAAAATAAGCCCACGTTATTCTATTATATACTACCTATACATACAGACTTACCAATATGCAAGGAGCATGTGTCAGCTAAACCTGTAAGTCATAAAACCAGCATCTCTATCGTCACGCCGACTTAGGCCCGGTAAGTATAATAATAACACAGTAACATACGCTAAGACTGCATAACTGTACACAATACTAGGCTACACACAATGTAAGTAAATAATACTATCAACTTAGGCCTGCTGTAACTTGGTCAAGGATTGCTCAAATTACGACGTTAAAACAGTGAAAGACTGTTAACATAATATTAATCATTTACAATAGAAATCCCTTAAGGAATTCGTTACCAAAATGTCTAGCTTTGTCTTGTGTATTGTAATAAGAAAGGACACTCTTGTGTTTCAGAATGCTGGACTTAATACCGGAACTTTCGCATAACTCGGCCATATTGTATATACATGCGCTGTAAACAGTACGACACGACAGTGTTGTCAGATATCCCTGTAAAATAGGCCTTGGCCTAGGCCTGTTGCGTAGGGGGGAATTACTAGTGTTTTTCTGCCCTTAATTTCACATTTAAGGCATCAGACATTACGGTCAAACAAACCTGAATTCACATTCATAGAGATTACCTCGGATCTCGAGATTTCACATCCAAGGATTTTGAAAGCGTAGCAGTTGAGCGAAATTCTTACTCCGGATCACGCAAGTCGTAGTGCTGTTGCTGTTGATTGTATAGTGTTTGGCGTTTCATGGCGCGAATAAAATTGAGGGCGCTCTGCAAAATTATGCTTTAACCAAGCTTTACCTTGGGGGCCCAGCAGAGGGAAATTGCTGAGGATTATTGTTTCATTGGTTGTACTTCAGTTTAACTATACAATAGATTTACAACCAAGTGAAGAAAGCTAAACGTGCCCTTTACAATCTATTGAGTAAATCTTGTAACCTACAGCTACTTTTGGATGAACAAGTTCAGCTGTTTCATCAACTGGTTCTCCCTGTTCTACTCTGTGGGTTAGAGATTTGGGGCTTTGATAATTAAGTTGAAGCTTTTCACATAAAATTCTGTAAACAAATTCTTAAACTTCACAAGTATCAGTGAGACAAGAATGGCTATTTTTTCATTATAAATTGTCGCATATGATATACAAGTGCCTTGGGGTTCTCCACGTTCACAGTATTTAGTCCTTTCCTTGGTTAATTAAATTTAAAAGTATTTTGAAAAACCGATATGTCGTATGCTTGGAATCTGCCTAACAAGGCAAACAAAGATCATTACTCTTCTGACCTTATGTTATCCCAAACACGGTTTAGTAAAGCAATTAAGTTAAGACTAATTGACATGTATAAACAGGATTTGCTCTCCGATGTAATTAGTAATCCTCTTTGTAAAGTTTTTAAATGTTTAAGAACAACTTTGAAGTCGAAAAGTATCCGAATCGCTCGATTTCCAGAACCGTAACTATATTTAAGCAAATATCGCTGCGGAAATATTGCGATCGTGTCGACACGATCATGTGGAAGATATCAGGATATTGTATTTCATGATCGTGTATGTAATTTATGATGTCAACTAGACGATCCAGCTTCAGCGTTTTTTTGGTCGGTTGAAGTCTTACCTTACTGGGAGAACTTGCGGTCAGACTCAAGACTAGAGTCATTTAAATCAGCAATTCAGGAGAATATATGCTTCGAACCTTTGCTTATCCTTCAATGCTCACCTATACCACAACACTAAATGACACGAAAGTGAAACGTGAACGTGTTTTTAACAGTGGCGTGCACAGGGTTATGTGTGTTGCCGTGAATTTCCCCCCTATTGAAGGTAGGGGTATGAAAATTTATAGAAATGGTCGCGAAACTAGGAATTTATCAAGCAGAGGGTGTGTAAATGGGGTCCTAAATGCCGACTCTCGCGAAGGTCTGTTCCTTTACCAGACTTTTTCCTTTTCAAAGATTATGCCTCAAATGGTGCACCCTGAAGCAAAGTACTACTAAAGTCTATATATACCCTATAGGCTCTAAACGCAAACTTGTAGTAATATATAACAGATGCTCTTGATCAGAAATATTGATAGGCTACCATATATGCATGTACGATAAATTGACTCCATTTCCTTGAATTGACTCAATTTGTCATTTTTTTTTTTCAATGGGGGAGGGAGGGACTCGGGTCTAACTTGGTTGGACTCTTTCTTTGGACGCACTTTATGAGTTAGTACAACTAAACCATTGACACAGGTGGTTCACTGTGTGACATGTGCAGGTCATTGAGTGTCGTTTGTGAAGCTCTAATGTGGGTGATAAAAACAGTTTCCAAAGTTGACTATTCTGATTCTCCGAGCCGTAGACTTTACTCCCAGTTCGAGACATGGAAAAGTTTATCTCATTGAGGAAAATGCTTTGAGAATATATGATGGCAGTTAAAATACGAATTGACGTTTACACAGGACTGACTTTCTAGTCTTTTTTATGAACACGTGCTTTATCTAAACTATTCCCTGGCCTGTTGGGTAAGTATGTATCTCCTATCTCTCTCTATCTGCTACCAGGTTTCACGCAAGTTCTGCACGGCGCCCCCAGTAACTTACTTCAAGGAGAAGCTGACTGTCTCTTCCTTCCAAATCTTAAGGTTTACAACTACTATAACTCGAACCACTGTGACCTCAGAATGGTGTTCTACCAACTGTCCAGCCCTCGATTTTTTCCCTCAACGCGGTAATGGAAGCGAGGTATGCAAATCTTGGCCTTAACCGCGCCGGAAATTTTTTTTCGCGTCCAGTCCTTTGTGGCAAGCCCTGTACAGGCTATTCTTTTCTAGCGGTGTGTTTGTAGGGTGGGGAATTTAGAATCAGTTACCGGAAGCATAGAGGTGTCTATTGACCCTGACCTTGTTATCCTAACCTTGTCACTGTCACATGTAAACAATGTATGAGGTGTACTTTACGTACTTAAAGACACTGGTTCTAAATCAGAGCCTATTGCTACTTTGTTTCTTGTTACATTTCCTCTGTATATGTTCATGAATAGTTTACACAATGCACAAACCACAGACAATCTCAATTCCTTTTTTCTTGATGCTGTTAAGATATTTATAATTGAACTTCACTAAACCTGAACAGTCGTATCTTGTTCACGGAACAGCTGCCTACGTCTGCCTGGCGACCCAAATTGATAGCTAACTTTCAGCTTAATCAGCTTGTGCAATTGTGGATTAATGAGGTATAATTTTCTTTGTCATTACATATTCATGAACATTTTACATTTGATTGTATATAATATATATGAGAGTGGAAGACAGTGGGGGGGGGGGCAGGAGAAGACAAGATTGAAATATCAACAGCATACGGTTCAACATTGAAAACAAAGATTTGCTACAAATAACCGTTCCTACAATTAACAGATCAATTCATGATTAAAATGAAGTCAAAATTGCAGCTTCTATAAATTAGCCAAGTCAACATTTTTGTTCAACTTCAAAATAACTAAATTAGAAAGCAGTAGAAGAAAAATGAAATAAGAAAAATAGGAAGAAAGAACATGAAGTTTAGACCAATTGTTTTCATTTCACTCTCTTGCTCTGTTAGCTGATTTAATAATATGTTCAGCTCACAGTAGTTAACTTGCTAGCCCTTACACAAGATGATATTCATGTCATCAATAATATACTAAAATTTCTTCCAAAGATTTATACTTCTTTAAAACATTCCATTAGTTTCGATAACAACTTTATTCTTGGCTTCATCGTAAATGTTGATCTGTCTGGTGTACAAGAGTTGACACGATGGTTTGCAGACTATCTGACCTATTAAACAACTTGTTCATATGTTGTCTCTTACGCAACCGAAAACCCTGTACCTCCAAGAAAACCGGTGAATATATTTTACCAGCAGCAGATTGACAGACTTGAGTAATACCGTTCTTTGTAAATATGGCAGAGGTTAAACCGTACCCCAACATTGTAAACATGTAACAATGAAGGGAAGACTTCTGCTCAAACTCACATTACATTTACATGTCCTCTTGTCTTAACACAATAATATGCTACTACAAATTTAACTCTTGACTTCATCCGTGGTGAGCCAAGATGACATCATAAGGAGAATCAACTATGCCGGCAGGGACTTCTCAGTTAATTTTAAGTTGGAGCAAATGGCCAGAGAACTAAAATCTGACCCATACCTAGATTGAGGGATCTGTCAGGTAGGACCTGTAGGGTACTCAAGACTAAGGCCTTAAGGGTCTGTATGAACCTAATAAATCCAAAATTTATAGGGATCACTGTTTGTCCATGTTGTTTACCACACAACATCCATTCTTAAAGATTTACTGTTACATTATAGAAGTCTGTTATATCAATGACTATTTACTTGTTACAGTATGTAATATATAATGTTATATCCTATGTCTAGTTACGCCCTAAAGTTCTCCTCAGTTTGCATCATCTAATCAGGCACAGGGATATCAAAATGAAAACCTGTCTTTTGAGAAATTAAAAGAGCATCAATATCATCACCAAATTCAGCATGCTCAAAACTGCTAGAAGTTTTCAATCTCCAAATAATTGCCAGTGATAGAGGATGGTTCTCGTGGACAAAACAAAAGTCTGACGCTCTGAGGCTGGCAGTAACAAATTTTCCTCTTTTTTCCACTCCTCCTCCTCCGCGTCATATCTTTCGATAATGCTGGCTGACCTACTTCCTGAGTGACTCCCCTCTGAATCCACCCTTCTTCATTTGTGCCAGTTTTCTCTAAAACTCTTCACTCAGTAATCCCACTCGTCCTTCTTCTCACCCTCTTCGCCGGCCTTGTTTAGTGCCTGTGAGAGTTCTTTGACCTTATCCAATATCTTCTCTCGGTCGCTCTCCTTCAGTCTCTTTCCGAACTTCTGCATGAATTTGTCCGGATGCCAGGTCCGTTGGTGGGTCCGCAGGTATTTCTTCAAGTCCTCTGCACTCATTTTGGATTTGTCGCTGACCAAGATGGTGACCATGTGATCGGTATTGTCCGTGCTGCCCGGCCAAGGGATGTCGTCGAATCCCACGTCTCCTCCATCCTCCGCCTCGAAGGCTGCCATCCTCTTTTCGTATCTCAATCTCATCAGCAGTGTGTGGTTTTGCCTGTCGGGTCCGCGTTTCTGTTTCTTCTTGTGTTTGGCGTTACGGCTGTTCTCATCCTCAGTCTTCCTCTTCTTCTGCTCTCTGGATTCAGTCTCTTGCTCTGGGAGCCTGCCTCCCTTTCTCTTCGCTCTGTGTTCTGACGTTAACCTGTCCGCCCAATCATCAAACGACTCCTGTGGCTTCTCGTCGCCGAAGCCTGAAAAGACACGCAGAGAGAAATGCATTTCATAACCCCGCTCAACATTACCGGACCTCCATAGATTGGTTGTACGTAGTGACAGGAAGAGAGGCTGGCACTTATTTTGTTTGGAACAGTTTGTAAATGAAAGTACAATTGTCAAGAAAGTACATTCTCTTTTCCCCTTCCTCGAAAATATTCTTGGGACAAGAAAACTAATAATATTCATTGTAGCAGGCTTCTATTTGACTCCCCCTCACAACTACCCCCCCCCCCCACCCACTTTCTTTAGTTTTCACTTACTTTTCCACTCAGTGAAATTTGTCCTTTCTAAGTACAAATCCTACATTTCACCTTCATCTTTCTCTGACCAAATGTGTCAATCAACAAGTACTGCTTAGTTATGCTTTTGTTTATCAATATCTTTCTACACTAACCCTATACGCAGGATTCTGGTATGGTATACACCTTATACCCCAATGCTCCTTGCTTTAAGGTGCTCAGAGAGTAGTACAAGATATGCTACAGTCAGACGCTCCCGCTTCATATTTTTTTTTATATATATATATAAAGTGAGTGGTTATTTTGAAACATAATCATCTTTGTAGTTCATGGGATGTTTGTTTAACCATTCAGTACTGAACGTACTAAGGTTACATTTTAGCTGTTATGAATCTTCAGCACTTTTGTAACACTTTTGTGGTTTGGCCTTTGCCTATGAGATACCAGACAAATGATGACCTGTGACCTTCAAAATGAATTACCTTCGTAATAACTGTTTTCTGGTAAGTTATCACTCATATCGTCTTCCCAAGCCCTGCTCAGTTTCTCTTTCCATTCATCCTCTTCAGTTCTCACTTTCTGCAATAAAAATGATAACAAAGACCTGCATTAATACAAGAGATATATTAAAAACAAAAATATGCAAAAAACTGATTAACAATGTTCAGTCAACTAGGGAATAATTTGTCCAGCATTGTATCGCATTATGCTTTGCAAAATGGTCAAATTGCTATATGAGTCCACAGATGTATAGCTTTATCTTTTTAGTATTTTTTTAGTCATTTTGTTTAGTATTTTTTTATTTAGTATTTTTTTAGCCAGGAACCATAGTATTCTGAGACAAACTTTGGAGTCTTCAAAACTGCTACACAAAATTTGAACGGTAAATTATTTCCTGCAAACACCATCATTTTCCTTTGGTTTTGTGTTCACATAAATTTTGCAAAGGACGGTTAAAATTTAATCACTTTCTTTGCCACTGCTTTCTGATCTTCCTTCTTGGACAATTTCCCTTCACAATGAGTTTTATATGAATACATATTCTACAGAACACTGTCTTCATATTCTCATACTAAACTATACTAGCCAATTTGCTTGCTCCAATAGAGATTTAACACTTTGGTTAGCATCCTTCAAGTTGTATAGCAAGTTCGCAATTTTAAAGGGTGTGAGAACTTCCAGTAGCTTACTTCACAGCCAGCACTTATTTTTACTCATGGTGGCTGGTACACATCCTTCATGCTAAGCACATACAGAGTTAACTCTATATTGAATTAGCTGCTTTTATTTAGAAGTAACATTTATTAAGAGATTACACATTACTTCTTAATTCATCATTCAAGTTTAAAACCATTAGAGCAATTCACATGTTTTGAGGATATGTAAATGTTCTCGTGTTTACTTACCTGTCCAATTGTCATGCCCTGTTCTGTAACAAACTTCTTTAGAAGATGACGGGCTGTTTGTCCAGATTTATTCTCAATGTCCAAAATGTCTGGAGGACTGTACTTCAGAATTGTGAGAGCAATAGTTTTGAAATCTGAAGAGCAGAATACACGGTATATGAGCAATGATATGAGTTTGGTATTTCTTTCTGTAGTTTAATAATATTACTATTTGCTGTTACCAGACTAACAACAATACCCACTGCCCAAAAAAAATGTTGTGTTTAATCTTTATTGTCAGTATGCAGGTTGACTTTGGGAGTGTTCAACCCGCAACATATACAAGTTGGGATCTTTTAGTTTGTATCAAGTGGAAATATAAACAAAGTGTGGTAGTTTTATGGTTACTTTAGAAGTGTACAGTGAAAGGTTGTGAAGCCTACTATTCACTTAGGCTATGTCGCAGAATGGGTGCACCTATGGCTACATCGGTACTATTTGGGTGCAGGCAGTAGCTATCATGGAACATGCTAATTTGTGTGTGGATGCCAGTATATGGATCGAAAAAAGTTCAGTGAATGGCTAGATGGCCTGGTGCATGAATCCTAGCTGTTGACAACATGTGCATGCCACTGGTTCCAATGGATTATAATGCATGGTCTCATGTGATGCTGTATAGCTGACCAGTAAAAGTGTGGTTGTGTACCTGGTATACCTTGCAGACTGTGATGCAGTGGTATCAACTCTAACTAACATCAATTTTTGCCTGCTGTTGTTTGGCACCCCCATGTTTAGTTGGTGGTGAGATGTCATTCATGTTCTTCATACTTCTGAAGAATCTGTACATTTAATTTTTCAGCTAGATTGTGCTAACATCGATGCATGAATGGTGTGTATTTCGCAAGCTGCAAAATGTATCACGAGGAAACAGTGATTGAGATGTTGAAAGGACCCATCGATAAAGATGTCGGTTTGTATGGACTTGACCTTGTATGTTAGGGAGGGGCAATAGCATATTTCATCAGCAACTGTAAATAAGTGATCATTCAAGTCTGTAATCTCCATCTGGTTGATTTGTTTACAACATTGACATTTTCGTTGCAGGGCTGACAGCAGTTAAAAGTAGGCCTTGGCATACAGTGAACTTGGTCTAGAAGCAATGAAGCAAGTGGATGCATTACATTAATCTTGTTTTGGTCTGAAGTTAAGTAAGTGGATGCCTGCTACTGCTAGTTGACATATATCAATTAAAGCGATACCCTTGAAAATAACTGCAATCATTAGTAGAATATCACATTCACAAAGACACTACCTAGTATTACTAGATAGGGCTGGCCTATAGACATTTCTGAATGAGCTTGTTCTACATGCCATGATACGTAATAGCATAAACTCAAAAAGACACTGCTGCTATGTAAACGTTTCTGACCGTGTCATTGAGAACATTATCAAGTATCAAGTTCGCCTAGGTCTAGTATTATGGTAACCACATAAAAGCGTGTGACTAGCCTAAACCTTATACACACTGGTCTATCATTATCACTGTATCAGTTCTGCGATAGAAAAACGGATTTGCAATAATTGTTACAGAAATGTAGGGTAATGATTAACAAATCTAACCCGCTTTATGACCAGACAAAACTCTTCTCAAAGCAACATGCAAGGCAGTGTCGCCTTTGGTATGGTCCAGCAAGGCTGGGTCTGCGCCCGTTTGCAGCAATAAAACGACCATCCTACGATGACCACGTTCACATGCCATGTGTAGTAGAGGCTGGTATTTGTGTATAACAAGTCTTACGGAATTGATATCAATTCGTTTGTGTTCCTTTATAAAGCGTTGCACTTTTGACACTGACCCTTCCAGAACATATTCAGCTAACTTTTCTTGTCTTGATTTTCTCCCCATTTTGATTTCTACCGACAAAGTTGGCGTAAAGATGGAAATTTGTCAATTATGACACAACGAAATTGTGTACAGCTGGTGCTTTCCTAGCTTAAAGTCACACTGCAAT
>JAIPMN010004259.1:1257-28169 GCA_020650975.1 Apostichopus californicus | reverse complement strand
TATGGGCACACATAATTAAACTAATTATAATAATTTCATTTGAAATATCAGAATTTAAAATCATGAATATTTATTCGCAATATAATGCCTATTTTATCACCACATTTGGAAAGTTAGCACATGTCATTGATTTTTTAGTAATATACAAAAACATAATCTATATTTGTATCTGGCAATGCCATGTGCTATGACTTGACAACCTTAAGGTTTTAACTGCTCAATCATTCCCAAAATCCTATGAGCGAATGTATCTTCTCAATTATTACACTTTTGGTTTATTCAAATATTACAAATGAGAATGGTAATTTGAATCACATTTTAGATAGATGTTTCTTCTATAACTTTCAAATGAGTGACTTCAACAGACTAAATATTGTTATAAATATTAATTGACAAGATATATTGCCGGAACAACTGTACTACCCGTACAGTATATTACCTACTGTCTGCAGTCATGAGGGTAACTCGGGGACATTAATATCATCTGGACATTCCCAAGGGAAGTTCCTTTTGGACACTTTCTAGACCAAAGAATGTTATATTTCACTATGCAAGATCTATACCTTCGATTCACTACTGCATTTGGTCTAGAACTATCCGAAAAGTGAACTTGTCACGCGAGTCACGTTTTCTTGTCACGCGAGTCACAATACATCTTCATCGTTATTTTCATGCGTTACAACATTTTTCCAAAGTTGCATAGCAATTGAGGTAGAGGTGTTTTTCAACTTCGGTATGTATATAAAAAGTTATTGGAAACATTTTAATAAGACATAAGAAATCGAACATTTGTGTGTGCATTCTGATTTTTGCTAATAGTAACTGTCACGCGAGTCACGTTTAGTTTTTCGCCAATTTCACCCCCAATACTTGAGGTATAAATATTTTTTCTCTAATAAATAATTGAAAATCGTAATGAGTTGGAAAATCAAGAACAGTGGAAAAACTTCCAGCCTCCACTGGGATTCGAACCCGGGCCTCCCGCTCTGTACGCGGATACCCTAACCACTAGGCTATGGACGCTGATTGTATGTTCAGAGGTTCGAAACCGGTAAGTATGGTCGTAATTCCACTGTATGCGTTAGTTCGAGGTTTCGAACCTCTGGAGGTTGGGGACAGGCCCGTCGGCAGGAATTGTGCGTATGGGGGGCACAAACAATATAGGGATACAGTACTACTTGTGTCCTGCAACGTGAGTGTGCAATTTGTGTGTCCATACATCATATGGTGGCTTAGATAGGTGGGTTGGGGCACAATAGTCTGCTCGGTGGGACGGGAGGGCCGAGGAGGCCGAGGAGAGGGAACGGGAGAGGGAATCTGCCGGCCTGGCAACGGGCTTACTGTTTGGGACGCAAGTATACGTATACCGGCGGTCTGCAACTGAATGCGAACCCAAGTAACTTGCATACCGGTAGCTTATTTGGGCCGCACATAGTTTAAAAAGCATTTCGGTCACAACTTGATGGGTATCTTCTTAGTTTACATGATTTGCTCCTAATGCCAATGTCTGCTAACTTCAAACAGGTTACATGAGCAGTCGACAATGGCGGCGTCCAAGAAAGTAGCTTCAAAACTCGAAAATGAAATTGAAAAGTACCGTTCTGAATGCAATTGGGAAAAGTTAAAAGAAATAGTGTCACAGAAAAAGGCGAAGACTCAAGGAATTGGTAAAACTTGCCAAGCTTAGTTCAACTTCAAGCGTCTAACATTAGGCTACGAATATAGGCCATACAGTAGGCCTAACGTTATGCTAATGTAACTTTACGTTTATTGTTTTAGGCTGAATAGGCCCAACGTTAGTCACTTCTCGGCCTAATGCTATACTGTTGCAATACGTTTGAAAGGTGTTCAGAAGGTAGAGTCTAACATAGGCCTAACGTAAACAGTCAAGAATGATTAACTTATTCAGTCTACAGTCTCTTTCTGTGTTATTAGAAAAGTGTTGTAGCCTAGCCTAAGTACAGTGTTAGGTGACCAATAAATCCTGGAACACAATGTAGATCCCCCATTCCCTACCCGTTTCAATTATGAATTCAAGCCTGGGTTATGAAATGCAATCATATGTTAGAATTTTGAGGGTCCCTTAGTGTTTGGTGGTTCTATGTGTCAAGGATGATGTTAAGCATCAGGTTAGAACATCTCATCTTGGACTAGGCTTTATGCCCAAGATATAACAGTCCAGTGCAAAGAAACCTTAGAAGGTAACTGGGAGACTCCTATTATTTTACTAGACCTAGGTTCAAAAAGATGTTTTCCATGTAACATACCCGCAATGAAGTTATTCAATGATCTAAAATGCCTTCATCTGTGAGTCATGAATGCAATTAACCATCAATGGTTTAATTATTACTGTTTCTAAGAACGGAAGGCCAAAAAGGTAAAATTTAATTAGTTTATTCCCGGGACATTACATAGAATCCGAGGAATGTTTAGAACTATACCAGGGATGGTCCATAAAAATCCAGGACTGTCCCTGGAAACTGGGGACAACTGGTCACCCTAAGGTATGGCCTATCATAGGTCTGACTAAGGCTACAATGTATTGTTAGCTGTTAAGAAACTTTCCATAATTTGGGCTTTATATTAACTGTTACTGTCTTTTTCTACAGTGTTAAAGATATCACCTTACTTTGGCATACGTGAATAACTTAAATTCCATAAAATATATCATAATAATGATATCCATCTCAACAGTCTAAATTCTACTTGTTGGGCACTGATATCTCTCAACAATTGTGCAATGATGACAAGGTTGATCCCTTTAAAAAGATTAAGTGAATGCAAACTCCAGATCTTGTATGTAGGCCTAAGAAAAACTCCCAAGACAATAAAAACAATATCACATTGTTGTAACCAAAATGAGATATGTTTGATGAAAACTAAGTGAAAAAGAGGTAGGTCTATGACATGCTTGAAGGTGAATTCTAAGTTTGCCCAAATCTGGTGCTCACAAAACAAACACATATACTGATCATTTTTATTCAGAAATCCTTAAAAATTTGCAATTGCATAATTTATACATTTTCCTTGTATTCTTTTCTATGTTTCGGATAGAAATTCTTTCACATCTTGTGAATGGTGAGTGCAAGTTGGAAGAATATCTCTTGAAGCACCCGCCCACTCAAATCAACCCGGAGAAGGCCAAGCCTGATTTGGATGGAGCCAAAAGTCACTTTCATCAAGTTATCAAAGCTGGCAGTAAAGTGAGTATAACACAAGAGCAATCCTCAGCTACCCAGGAGAGTGCCATGTGTAAACAATTATTGTTGAAATTATGAAGAAAAATATAAGGAAATTTCTGCTGAGGTGTCACTTGGAATGGACATTCTATTTCTTTTCATTTTTATGCTGTTTTAGGCCAAAAAAATTAAGTAAAATGGTTTCTGCTTTTACAGGCGCCCTTCAAATGTTGGAGAAATTGTTTACTCTTTCATGGTGCAGCACATTGCCAAACAGTGTTCATATGAGAGAGACTTTAACAATTTTCATGGACAGATGATTTGCAGCTCTGTTTCATTAGGCCCAAAATATACTTAAATGCTGAGAGAGTTCTCTTCATAAATCCTCTGGGATTCTACAACTTTTTTTTATAAATGTAAGTTTTGGAACTTTGTGATCAAACCAGTGATGAAAGTTTCTGTAATATTGAACACATACGTAGCTCTTAGTCTTCCCAAAGAGACATTTAATAGTACTTTTAAATATCTGACGACAGAAATCCATAGCCAGTTTCATAATTGTCATTAGGGTTACAAATATTTGAAAAGGGGGAGTCTGACAATGGCTGCATCTCTTTAATTCCCTGAATGTAATTTGAGAGAAGACCTGTACTGATCAGGCAAGTGGGGGGTACAATTGTACACATACATATCTTGTTAAGAAAGAGCTAAAAAAGGTCATGTTTAATTTCATTTTTCTGGAGGAAGCGTATGTGGCATTTTTCTTACACTGAGAGACAAGGAGGCGAGTGATTACAAAAGCAACGTAAAGGAAACGATATCAAATTATCTACACGATGACCAATAATGTTTAATTTGAAGTTGATAAGGTCAGAAGGTTAGAGACTCATTGGGAGGAATAAGGATCTTTTCATTAAAGGGGTTGTGTATATATGTTCTCATTATAACAGCTTTCACCTTTTATATTCTCCAATGGGTATAGGTTTTGCTGTATTTCTGTTGCAACTCGATGGAATGTCAAGAAGCCATCATTAAACTTCTTTATCTAGTATTTCTTACCCAAAGCAGTTTTCCATAAATGGAAACTCTCAGGCGTATACATAAAAGTTAGTGACCCTTCAATAGCAAAAGTTACAAAGATCAGTTAGTCTACATTTTTATCCACCTGCGAAAAGGTGTCCTTGACCTCTTGCCTCTCTGAAATCAATTTGTATCATCATGTTTCTTTCACAAACTATAAACAGAAGATTTTTTTTTGCATTTGAAGTGCAAACCATTGTCGATTAAGCACTTATTGACAATGAATTGATGTGTGTGGTTGAACACATGACAGTATCTTTAGCTACTCCCTTCTTCTTTGCCTCTTAGATATTATGGGTAAAGGGCTCAGTGGGCCAATCGCATTCAGTGTGTTCCTAACCCGTTCCCTGATTTAGGGCCGTTAAAGTGCTCCTTAAAGTACAAGAATGCAATTAATTTGACATGATCGTATCTATGTTGACAACCAGTCATTTTTAATCCTTTTATCACATTTAGAATCCTTACTACAAAGATGCTCTGTTGCTGCTATCGAAACTTCATTTTGCCTTGGGTGAAACTGAAGAGATGCTCAAACTTCATGAGAAGGTGAAGTTGGATGAAATGTCCCTGCAAGATTTACCGTGCACCAAATTAAAGCTGGTAGCGGAAGGATATGCCATCAGAGGTAAGTACTTTTCATATCTACATTACCTCATACATTCCTCTTCTAAATTGCAAACATGCAGAGGCACTTTAATAATTCTTACTCTCATGACCTATGCTCGCATCAGTCCACAGTATTAATACTAAGCTTCTGTCCGTAGGTTCATTCAGTCCCTCAGTTATTGAAGCTTGAAGAAGTTTTTAATCTTGATATGTCAAATATAGTTCAAGAAAAAATGTTAAATGTTGATCCATTGGTTTAGAAATTATTATAAACTAATATATAAAGCAAAACATGATTCTTTTAACTTCATATATACAGCAGAGCACGCTTGGATGACATTCAGCACCATCCGTCCTTGATAATAACTTAATAATGCATTTTTAACATGTCATGTGAAGCCTTAAAAATCATGCTTTTTTGTCCGCGAGTTTCGTGTTGCATCTGAGGAACTGACCTTACAGTTTGTGTAATAGGCTGGCTATGTAGTCCAGTCACTTTGCTTGGTCTACATCAGCTCCCCAGAATTATTATGTTTCTCTATAGAATTAACTTCACAATGTAAATCTCCATTGTTGTGCATGTCTTCAGGTCTCAGAATTCAGGCTATTCACTAGCTAAATGTCAGTGGAAATTTGCCGTTTGCCAGGTGGTGATGTAAAAGATTGCCGTCTGGCATTAAGAATTACGAAACATGGCGTTTAGTTGGGTTTTTACAAACGTCAGTCAAAGAATGGGCATGATTTCCATGTAACTAAGATAAGCCCTGCATTACTGCGTATTATCATCAATAATTATTGGGCTGCTCTCAAGACCCTGTTCAGTAACTGATGTGTGTTGATATTTAAGAAAATGCCTTTGAGAACTTCATTTTAGCTGGTAGACTAGCTAACGAGTCATTTCTCATATTGGTATCTCTTTTTTTTTATTTATATTTATTCTTGCAATTTCAGGAATGGTGATGGAGAAACAGCTAGCATCAGGGAAGATTGGAAAAGACAAAGTCACAGAGGAGGAAGTAATAGCTATGTACGAGAAAGCCGGTGATCTTGCTATGTATCACTTACAGGTGAGATGGATTTCCTCTCAAAACTTGCCGTTTCATGAACTCCGGTAAATGACAACGTGTGATTTGGTGTCGAAAGGTCTCTTCAGCATAAACCTCTACATTGATACTGTGGCGTGGATACTCCACAGAGTATTTTGTCATCAGATTGGTTTCAAGATACTACCAAATTCCTGCTTTATCACTGAGTAAACATGTATGGAAAGTCAAGAATGTTACCAGTCCTTTCAGTTCTAGTATTGTAAGTCTCTGTGGTTAGAAAACTCCAGTGAAATGTTCTTTTTGTTGTTGTTCGTTTTGGATTACAGGAAGCAGACCGGATTCGTTACGGCTCTTCAGGTACGGTGATGACTTTTTCCAGTGCCGGACCTCATTCCAGCCATTTGGCAGGACCTGTGCTGGAAACAGCAGTACAGAGAGCACCTCTTCTCCATATACAACAGGGGTAAAGTGGTTATCTAATTTACTGCTCACAACCATTGCTTTTTTTCATTGCAATCATGAGTAAAATTCTGATTACCTGGTTTATAGAAAACTTAAAAACAAAAGGAAAATGTAATGTTCACGTAGAACCTCAAAGTTACCTCAAGTGTTTTCCTGATTATTTATTCACAAAAATTGCTTATCTTACAAGACTCTTGTCCCATTGTTGCCATTGTTATTTTTGTTGTTGTTTTTAGAGCACTCCTTAGCTCCACTGGTAGAGCTAAAAATATCAGATGATCGGTCATTAAAATTGTGCTGAAGTTTCAGGTCAAATGTCATTCAAATTCAAAAGAGGTGAAAATCTGCAAATATCACATAAAAGTCGACTCTTGGCAGGGTTTATGTTCGATCAAGTAATCAGTAGTTGATTGATCATAAAAGGGTGACTTAAGTTAGAGGTCAAGGATCATTTTGTAGTCAGAAGGGTCCAAAAGATTGAACATCTTGTCATAGCCTAATACTGTTGGATTTTATTTTGAGATTTACACCTCGTCACAGTGATCAGAGGGAAATGTGTCTATGATAAATGTGATTGATCTTCAAGTCATTGGTCAGCTTAACTATCACGCTCCACCCAGTAAAAGAATTTTAGCCCAAATCTAAGCAAAACCAGCTGTTGTAAGGTACAAAGGGATGTGAAATAGACATCTTGCTGGCTCAAGTTTCCTTTAGTGAAACAAATGAAATGGTAGAACACCCTCAGAATAAAACCTCACTTATTATTTTTTGGCCCCTGACATCAGCATGAAGTCTTCAGATATTAACAGAGGTAGCCTTAGCCAGCTGTTATCTTCACTCGCTCTGAGGAAAAGTTCAATTAAACAAACCAGAATTTTTACTCTGTGACATGATATTTCACTTTGGATCTGTAAGTACAGTATCACCTGCATGTTGCAGACACATGCAGTGCTTTCACATTGTATCAGAGTTGAGTTACTGCATGCATCATTGATGGTCAAGTTTGTTCTTTGATTAATGGGACGCTGCATATTAATGTCGTTCTTGAAAGGAGCAGTTTTTGCGATTGGTGGTAGTCATCACTTATCCTTATTGTGTGTTAGTCCAAATAACTTGGCTATTGCATTCAACTAAGGTACCCTCCTGGAATTTCGTTACTGGAGGAAAATAATTTATTGTCGGTTTAATGAATTTGTTCTGATTTGCGAAATATCATCATCAAGACATATTGTCATGTCAGGTTATTATTAAAAGTATGTAAAAAAGAGAGGGAAAAAAAATTAAATTGGAAAATTTTGAAACTAATTGTTGTTTACTTCATTGTTTGAAGTAAAGCTTGAGTGTTCAATCTAATAGCCAGCATTTTTATGGGATTGAATGTTTAGTATAAGTGTTAGTTTCCTTTTAAATTTTTTTAAAATCAGCTCAACTATTAAAGGAACACTGCTGAAACAATTGTCTTCTTGTTCTTGTAACTTTATGCTAAATTTGTGACACTTTCAAAGCTATAGTTATACAGAGCAAAGTAAGGGCCATGTGTATCTGTATCGTAATTCCCTTTTCATTTGTACTGCTTTTGCTCAGAAATCTCAACAAGGGGATAAACCGATTCCGACAAATTTTGAAGGCAGTCGAAGTACGAACCACCCAGAATATACGGACAACAATCGCCCGAGAACTGTCAGAGGTTCTTCTCAGGGCAGTCTGTCAACGTGCGTACAGTCCACCAACGCTGGAGAGTCGGGAAGAGAAACCAGAAACGAGTCAGAGAAGGTCTTCGAGCCTGGGCGGTTCCTTGACCTCCTTGAGAACTTCCAGCTCTAAAGGTTCCTTAAAGCCCAAGATGTACACAACGGAAAGGTGAGCTTCCAATTTTTCATGGTCAAATTCATATGTGTTCCTACTTGTGCGATCCCTGAAGACAAAAGTAGATAAAGTTTAGGATGACCAGGAAACTCAAGGGAACAATTTTTAAGAGACCCCCTCGTTTGAGGTCATGCTTGGAAGTCTGTGGACCTTTGCTCTGAAGAGGATGAAATTTGAGATGAATCTTCTGCAGTGTCCTGACTAACAATGTGAAAGAGGGAATGGCTGAAGAAGGATGAAAATGTTAATTTTGGCTTGTGCAGTTTTCGTTTCTTCATATTCAGTGGGGGCAGGGGATGGGGGATTGGGGATGGGAGAGAGAGGGGATTTTTATATGATATATTAACATGTTAACTTACTCATTAACCTTCAGCATTAATGACTTTGGTGCTTTGCATGGTTGCTCAATATGAATATTCGTAAACAAAGCAAGGCTTGCTTCTTGTTTTATGTTCCTTAAAAGCTGATGTAAGATTTTATTTCTATGTGTAGCCTTTTTTAAATGTTGTGCTTGCATTAGCATGTTTAATTGAAAAGAAGGGTATGTAAGTCAAAGGGAGCACACTTCTGATTTGAATCAATGTTCTTGGTCTTCAACTTTAATTATGTCACTGTAAAAGCAGTGATTTTGTCAAATTTGTTTGACTGTTCGATCCTAAATTCCCATTATCAGTGCAGTTTGGTAGCATATGCCTGACCAGCTCTTGATTCAACCAATGAACAAAAATGTTGAATATTTTGAAAAATTTCTGATTATCTTTAACTTTGGAAATTAATCTATGCTAATGAGAAAGAAAAGAGGTCTTTGGGTGACAACATTTTTAGCATTGAGTGGAATCATTAATAACTGTCTAACTAACATTTGCTTGGTGATAAAGAATCTCTATAAATGGTGGCTTAATTGGAGGAAAATTGTGTTTATTTTGGTGAGTGCTACCAATGGGACTCAAAAAGCAGCTTTTTAAAAACAATGCGCTTGAACTAATTCTTTTTAGTCAATGCATTTCTGTCTATGTAATTTAATTTGAATTAAAAAATTCAATTAAAAAGGAAAGGGATATGGAATAGTTCATTCAGCTGTGTTTGTTCCATTCTTTTAAAATGCAAATGAGAGTTGCAAAACAGAAGAAAAAGAAAGAGAAAACAAAACAAATAAGAGAATTTTTCAAATTAAGTAGTTGAATCTTTCTGTGATTTCATGTAGGTATGAAGTAAGATGCTATTTTTTATTTTCAAGTCAGATTGAATTATATATTCATCTTGTTCTCAAAAACTCCATTAAAGTGTAAATGCAATTAACGATCATGCAATGTCAAAGGTCATATGAAAATAATAACCACAAACACTTTCCATGTTGTTCTGATATCATTGTCAAGGATACTAACAATCAAAGGACCTCCTCTAATGTCTCCTGACCTCAGAGAAAATTTGTTTAGCTATTAGCGCTTTAAATTTTTTTTTTTTTCTTCGATGAATTACCTAAACACATCTTTTTGTTTCGTCAACCAAAATCTCATCAGGAATGTTGTAATTGTTGACATCACACTCCAAAGTTTTGTAAATAATAGGATAATACTGTACTACTGTACATAACATTGAATTTTCTTTTGACACAAAAATATCTGCATCGGATTAATTGATTGAATCATTCAGTAATAACCTGAAACATTTGGAACCGCCAAGAGATTTTTACCACAAACTACAGGGCGCGAATTGTTAAGGATTTTTCTTTTCGAAAGAATGTGTGAATACTACCATTTCTTGGTCAGATTTGACTATAACATTACTAAGTAGTAAATCAAGGTAGAACACAACTTTGCAACTCTTCGGTAAAACCGTGACAGAGGTGCTGCTGTCTGCAGTAGGTTTTCCTTTGAGCTTTAAAATATTCACCAAGGAAATGGTTAGTAGTGTGTGGGTCCAATTTGGCATTATAAACCCCCCCCCCAAAAAGAAAGGGGGGTGGAGGAAAATGTCCAATCAGGTGGGGATGTACAGTATGTATGTTTCTACAATAAATGGAATGTTAAATGTACTTTTCCTGCCATCATGTTTTGATCGCAAAGTCAGATGCTTTATCAGTTGGTCTTTTTGCTTCCATTGCAGTCTGCTTTTAATGCTTATATATATTTATGTATATTATTGTACTTGTTGTTCTCCAACAGTCGTCCCAGTCACTGCCCTTCGGAGTCGTAAGTCTCCTATATGCATGCCCTTCCTCTCTTTGCTAGCTTTTTTTGTTGTTGTCATAAACTAACCTTCTGAAATTTCTGCTCCTTGTTCTGTCTATCTATCTCTCTAACAAATTGCACGGTCCTCTATTTGGTGGTCGATCATAATCATTGGGTTTCATATACACGTGCACATGATTATTTGTATAATAATGCTAAAAATCAGATAACAATCCTTTAATATCCAAGTTTAAAATATTGATAGTTTCCTTCTGATTTTTAGAAGCTCTGCTGTAATTTGGAAGAGGATACAATATTTGTGTCTTTCATGGTCTAGCAATTTGAGAGAGTAGTGGGGTGGGGGTGGGGTGGGGTGGGAGAGGCATTGGTGGACATCTGTAGCATGTGTCAGGAAGATCACAGGGCACAAGAAAACTGTGTATTTTGGAATTATGTTCCCCAGCTATTTTTAGTTGCAAACAATGTGTTGCTTTTGTGCGCCTTGATAATGGAAGTGAATATTGCAGCTTTAACATGTTTGCTTTACTTGACATTTAATTAACAAAAGAAAACTGCACAATGATCAGAACTTTTGAAGCTTCATCAAGGGAAAGAGAAGAAAAGAAAAAAGGAAGAAGGAAAATGGAAAGCTAGAAAAAGGGTGTAGTTGTTTTTGCATTGCTGTCAAATATGTGGGCTCCTGTATGTTAAAGTACATTAACCTTCTACCATGAGAGTTACCACTACCTTGCATTTTGCATACATGCTAATATAATTTGCCTTCAATTTGTCAAATGGATTTCTGACTTGTTTGGGGAGATGGAGGTCAGCTTACTTTTTGACATGTATGCATTTGTCGAAAACCATGTACCAAAATTTCATAACTGGTGGTGGCATGTGATTGCATTTGCATGTATAGTTAATGGATGAGCAAGTGCTGTTATAATTTAAAATCAGACGGCCATTGTTAACTATCGATTATCTGCTAATAATTGCACGGGCTCAGCTAAGGAGAGATTCTCTATAGCTTCCTTACTCAACAGCACGATTTAATGCACCGCCCTCTACTTTCCACCTCCCCCCTACCCACAAAAAAATAAAAATGTAGTATGTTTTAGACACTTCCCTATATATCAATAAGTTATTCTATTGGGAAGACATTTACCATGGTTACAGTGTAATAGTTTTAGGCGCTAACTTATATGGTTAATATAACAGTTCCTTGTGTTAGTTTACTTCGGTGGGAGGAAGTAGATCTTGTTTTAACAGTATAGTTTTAGAACAGAAACACAGTTTGAAGGAGATCAGGTTGCATATTCCTTACCTTTATGTTGTGACAGTTTGGTTTGTGGATGCTACATTCACTTTAAGATATGTACATAAGACATACCATTAAGGTTATAGGTAAAGACGCGCTGTATGGTTCTTGATCTTCTGTCAGCAACTGCAGTATTGTCCATTAATGTTGCTTTCATGACACAATTTAACAGACGTTTTCCTTGGAATTTATATGCCATGAGAGTACATGGTAGAATATACATATATTCTATTGATACTGCTTCCAAATTGTCTTAGACATATTTAAGTATATATCTCAATGATAGACAACTGACCAAGAGGTTAGAAATGAACATGTTTTTATGTTTCTGTGGCAACATGATTTGAACCCACTGTGTGTCCACCCTGAGTCACCAATTTGAATCCTTTTTTAACCTAACATTTCTGTGCACTTTATGTTACAGTTTGTCAGTAGTTTCCTTGTCAGTTTTCTATGGTTCATTTACTTTAAAAACTGCCACTTTCTGGGTTGTATCGAATGGAATGCGGGGTGTGAACCCTTGTTACCTGTATGGCTAAGTACTGCAGCGTTTGACTGGTGCACCCAGCAAAGAGAGGGCTATATAGTGCTTGCAACCTGGACGTTTATACTTAGTCAAATCCCTAGCCAGGAATTTCTGTGCTCTTTTCAAGTTAATATATTTTAGCAAAACATGTGGGACACATCATTTTGAATCTGCCTGAGCATCGCATGGTCCGATAAATGAAGTATGCAAACAACCTGGGGAATCTTTAAAACTGTTAAATCTGTGAGCCAATTGAGCAGCTAGACTTTCAGTCCAAACAGCCTTTGTCCTGAGATAGTAGGGTAAAGACCTCAAAGAGGGAAATTTGTTCTAACCCATCGACGAAATAGGGTCACATCAATTTCTGTTTCTCTTTGAGCTATTTTGCATTATTGCTGAGTAGTATTATGCTAACAATTTTCTTTTAGTTTGCCTTGTTTCTCTCTTACATTAATTTAGCTCCATTCGTTATCTGTCCCTTTTTATCAATAATATAATAATGCACAATTGATGTTCATGACTAATCTGATCTTATAAATTATTTCACTCTTTAGTAGTTCACCTATTGTTTATCAAATGCCTTCCTCTTTATTACTCATAAATTTAGCATTTAAAACTGATCATGTATCTTTGTCTGTCTACTGCACTGGTGTTTTTCATACTGACATTACATCAATATTGCTTAGAAAACATGTCAAACAGAAGGGATGTATTATGGTGTGCCTCTGTCACTATAAAATATATCCTTGGTGAAGCATTGATAAACTTTGGAAGTGACAAGGAATAGCATAGGATCACTTAAATGGATTTTACATGAAATATATCCTTGGTGAAGCATTGATTAACTATGGGAGAGACAAGCATTAGCTTAGGATCACTTAAATGGATTTTACATAAACCTCATACAGCTGAACATTGCAACTGGATGTTACATGATGCAGCACGTTTAAGCCTGATTCTACATGATGTATCTCTTTACGCCATGGCACATGCAGCACCTGATACCTGAACATTGCAAGCGTTCACTCACTGGCATGTTACCTGTTACACATTTCCATGGATGTTACATGGGCAGCTTCAGTCTGGATTCTACGTGATAAACCTTTCACTCGATGACACATACAAAACCTGATAACCTAAACATGACAAGCATTCACTCACTGGCATGTTACCTGTTACATGTTTCCATGGATGTTGCATGGGCAACTTTAATCTGGATACTACGTGATGCACTTGTCAGGATAAAACCTTTACCACATTTCAACTTGATGATACATACAGTACAGCACCTTTGGGATGGATTTTACATGCAGAACTTTTTAACCCTCTACGGTCCCTACAAGTATCCACAATCTGAATATGACAATATGCTAAGGTGGTATTACAAGGAATTAATTTATTTAAACTCACACTTGACATTACATGTAAATTACCTTTACATAGGATATATAACTTGCTTATATAACTATTACTTGAGGATTTCCCACTCTGTCTTGAATACATTTATAGCTTTGTGAAAGATGTAACACTCAGTACCTTCAATCTGTATACACGATATGAATAACCGTCAACCTGGATGTAAAGTACATGGATTAAAATGAAGTCCTTTCTGGTTTCTCCTCAAACGTGCATCATTTTATACTCAAAAAGTATTATACTCCATTGATTTATATCTGATATCTATAATGGCTGGAAAACGGTGAAAGTATTTGATCACTTCTGACATGGGATCATGCTTCTCAGGTTGGATGGCATCTAAATTCCCAATCATTGTTTTTACGATTTCCATATTTAATATATATGTGGAAGGGATGAATGATTGGAGTTTTGGTAAAATGGATCAGAAATGACAAATAGCATAGATGTATTCTACTGGAGTGTGCTTTGTTGATGAAATGTAGGATGTCATACTGGTATACTACTGGGAGGAAGTTTACAGAGGCCAAGATTATAAACACAGAGAGGGAGAGTAGGGGGGGGGGGGGACAACAATCTATATTTTGGGAGAAATGATCTATTTATTCGTAGGTTGCAATGGTTGCTTGGCGAATGTTTGTTGAGTTATCTGTATGTTGCTTTTTACTTCTGTAAGAGCCAATCTTTACTTCAGGAGATAAACAGGAGTAGCTTAGATGGAAAAATGAAATGGTAGAGAGAGGATGGAAGAGGTTGGTGATGGAATGGCTAAAGGGAGAAGGACTTGTATTCCCCCTTTTTTTTAGGAGATGGTTTCGTGGTAGAGAGTGGAGGGGGAGAAATTTGGGTTATTTTACTGTCTAAATGCCAGTGGACTTTTGCACATTCGCCAGTAGAAGAAAGACATTGGCCAATTTTCTGCCAGTAGAAAGTAAGAACTTAAAACACATGACAAGTCAGTTAACAATCGTCAGTGGAAGAATGGGCATGATTACCGTACCTAAGATAAGCCGTGTAGTGGTGCTAATTATCAGAAAATATTATTAGTCTGGTCTCAAACTCCCGTAACCGTCAGTCACTGATATTTTATCATTTTTTTATCAACAGCCTTTTCGTTCCAACGACAGTCGATGAAGAGGCCTTGCTGCTGTTGCTTTTGAGTGAAGTACAGGTTCGTTTTCCCATTCTTGATTTAAATCTCTCTGTGAAAGACAAACACGAGAGGCGTGGGTGGGTGCTAATTTAGAGGCAGAAATCATTCAGAAGGGATTCAGAGTAATAAACCACCTGCTGCAGTAGGGCATTTTGTCACAACGACGAAGAAATTCATGCTTTCGGCATCTCGACCTGTCAGCGCCTTCTGAACTCAGCGGTGCACTGTTTCTGGTCCCACCTCTGGATGATAGGCATACACATACTGGTAGACACTGCAGTGTAGGTATCAAAGTGCCTCACATCTCATTACCTTGTATTGTTCATACAATCATTGTCTCTGTCGTCGTAGAGTAAGCATCAAAGCTGATGCTGTTGTGCTCATGATGAGTTCAGATCGCTGTTCTAGGTTTCGAGAATTTCAGCAAAGACCTACAGATTTTACATGTGCCTAAACAAGAGCATGTAAAACTCATGTTTCTTGATCAAACAAACGAGTCCTTTTGCACTTCTAAAATATTTGTTTTGGCTTTAGGTCAACCGAGACGTGGTGTTTAATCGCACATCAGAGCACGCAAGCAGCAGGGAACACGCCTATCTTCATGCCACGGCAGTCTATGATCTCCTAGCCATAGCGCTCAGCAGGAGAGCTCAGTATCAACTGCTTTCTGAGGTAGGATCTACAATCCCAAAGTTAATGTTGTCTAAACAAATTTAAATGTTGCAGTCACAACTTCATTCATTCCCTTACATTTATCAATATTAGACACTTTGATGGTATGTTCAGTTTTAAAGTTAGATGTAATATGCAAATTTTGTGGTTGTTTATGCAAAAGTTTTCTTTATCCCTCTCCCCCTTCCCACACACCTGCTTTCCCCTCCCCATTCCCACACATCAGCAACCCACCACCACAAAAATAAATATATATGTTACATCTGCCTTTTGCCCAAACTGTTTTTCTTTTATGTATTTGGGTTTATGTCATTGTAAGCATTTATAGATAGTACTTGACTATTTTGGTTGAGGAAAAAGGATAAACGGATCATTACAGAGTACTCAGCAGTTGATATTTACTGTGACCTGAACTTCCAACTCTTATTTGCATAAAGATGAATCTTTAGTCAATGTACTACCGTGAGTTCGTGTAACTACCAATTTCTGAGAAGTCAACTCTGTTCTCTCACCCACAGGCTTTAGACAGGACGATGAAGTTTTCCTTTCAGGAATTTCACATGTGGCAGCAATTTGGTTTGTCTTTGATGAGTGCTGGAAAAGTAAGTAGGATTATTGAAATGCCATCACTATTTTTGTGAAATTATGAAAACTCTCATAGAGGAACCTGCTATGGTCTCTTGTGATCAGCGATTTTGTAAAGCTGTTTTACTGTGAATTCACTGTGGTGTTTGAAAGGGATAAAGAAAGTCAATGATTTAAAACAATACATAATACAGAGCTTGTAATAGTGGCGATGATCATTTTAACTTCCTGCTACTTCAATTAACGAGATATAAACTAATTGCGGCTTATTCACTGAAGAAGATTACACTGTGGCAAAGTATCATACATGGACTATAGGAACAAAGTCCTGCTTCTGTTTTTATTTTTGAAATCGAAATGGTTATATATCCTTGGTAGAAATTAAGTTGTGGGATGTTTTTTTGTTGTTGTTGCTGTTTGTAAGTCGTGATCAAGATACTTCAACACAATTCATTTCAATTGTTGAAAAGGTCATAATTGTATCAGTTGAAGACCAAGACAGTTTGATACATGTTTACAGAGGTAAAAAAATTGGTAACTGGATACCCGAGAGCCGTTACCCGTCGGGTATCCCGGTACCCGAGAAAAAAAATGTTTACCCTCGTGTATCGCGTGTATAGCCGTTTACTCAGAAGGCTAGGTCGTAGAAAGTTGCAGCTCGAAAGAATCCAACCACTGCGTACAGAATCTTGCCCCTGAAACTTGAATGAATCTGTGTATAGTGGAATATAGGTACAAAATTCAACCACTCATGCATGGTAACAGGATTTTTTACAGATAAATTTATTTTTGACATGTAAAATGAGGGATATAATCTAAGCATCCTTGTGAATTTTTAATTTGAATTCCTACAAGTCTGTTGTGAGATAAAGTTCACTAGAAATTATGCAACCTGTTCCAAATTAATGTGAATTCGAAGCAAACAAGTGTGATGCCAT
Organism: Apostichopus californicus; assembly: GCA_020650975.1. Classification (NCBI taxonomy): domain Eukaryota; kingdom Metazoa; phylum Echinodermata; class Holothuroidea; order Aspidochirotida; family Stichopodidae; genus Apostichopus; species Apostichopus californicus. The sequence continues at coordinate 11,151 of JAIPMN010004259.1, read as the reverse complement.
AAATGCACAGCTTACAGAAAAGTGTTTTGCCTTTCTTCCAAATTTTGAATTTAAGTTTGCTTCTTGATAAACTGGATACATCAGAATATGACTCTAGTCATACTCCCTTTACAAGCTTAGCAATGTCTGTAGTGGAAGGTCAAAACTGTACCCCGGTCAAAGGTCAAAACTGTACCCCGGTCTAAGGTCAAAACAATTGTGTGAAAAATAAAGAAAATAATATTTTTTTCTTTCAGTGTGTATGTCTCTGCTTCCAGTTCACCTTTGGTACATTATGGATGACATTCCAAATCTGAATGATGTCACTCACTCTACTATTACCCAGAACATTCATAGAATTTTGAATCATTATAATAACTACACTTAAACATTGTAGGTTCAAACCTATTTGTGCAGAAAGTTTTATAAAACTTATTGTACAGGTGAATTGAATCTTTGCTATCAAGCAATCTCTTTATGATAAAAAAATAGTAAGAAAGAAGTAAAAAGGATCCAGCTTAAGCCACGGTTCTTGAATTCTATAATTTTGGTCTTCTCTTTCAGTATTCAAGAGCACTGATTGTCTTTCAAGAATGTGCACAGCTAGAGCCAGAAAATACAGATGTCCTGATGCATGCAGCCAAAATTTGTCTACAACATCTCCATAAGGTGAGAAAGGTTAACGACGTGAAAATAACGTACACGGGGAGTTGTCGGAGGGTAGAACATGCTACAAAAAAAAAAAAAAAAGCAAAAGACGTTTGCATCTGTTTATGCTATCAGTTGTAGCTTCTATCAATTGAATTCCTAAATTGTAAACCATAGATCTGATCTGCAGAATAGACCCCTTGTTGATCCTTTCACCTCGTCTTGAGCCCTGACATTATGACTGTTTCTGACAGGAATAGCTGAAACCATTATTTGTTGCCAGGTTATCATCAGTAGTATAAGTGAACGGGTAAAGAAAGAAAAAATGTCTTGGACACCATAAGCAAATTTTGAAAAGAACAAAAAAAATGGTTTGGGGAGAACATGAATGGAACAGAGTTATTATTTACTGTTTTTTTTTTTTTTCGATAACCTTCAAGATGTGTATTAACAATTGGTAAAAGCAGGAATCTTTCACCATAAGAATCACATAAAAAAATCCCAGCTATGGCAGTATCAACGAAAACTAGTTTGAAGAATGCGCAAGGAGGAAAACAAAAACATTCAGAGAGACATTGCAAACTTGATACTGTACTGTCGATTCTTGTGGCCATCAAATACTCAAAGATGTTATCGTCTACTTTTTTTCCTACAAAAAAGGGTGTCTGGAATATAAACACGAAGGACATTCATTTTGTTTGTTTCATGACATCTTACAGAGTAAGTGAGACTGACATGTCATTTATAATTGAGAATCAAGCTTCAATTTGAAGTCAGTTACTACTGGGTTTTGTATGATTGCGCTCTCGTTATGATGAATAAGTTGTTATCTATACCGTTCTATTTTGCAACGACAGGTTGACAGGGGGATAATTTTTGCTCGACAAGTGGTTGATTTGAAGCCCAGTAACTGCTTCCTGATGGCAAGAGCATATCTGCTGTTAGGTATCGCCTATGGGATGAAGTCAACAGAAGGTATGCTTATCAAAAAAGTCACAGATACAGTACACATTTTACAACTTGTTTGTGTATGCAATGTAACATCTCAATTGTGACCGTAAATACAAATAAACTTAAACCTGAAATGGAAAGTTTTAATTTCTTATATTAAGTCTGATTGAATGCTATCCGTGCAAATGCAACTCAACCGTAATAAAATTAGATCATTTTGGATATTTGGGCAGTGTGCATGTGCTGCTGAATACTATATGTCTGATCGAGATTTTGCCACTTCTAAGTTTGCGGCGACTTCAGTCGTGAAATTCAACGTGTCACATTTTTCTGACTGGTAAATTCAACAGTGTGTGGCAGTCCAAACTACAACTGCCCAAGTTCAACAAATGTAGCCAATCACTGGGAAATAAGTTTTCATGTGACCTGAAAAGATCAGTGGTAGTAAACAGGAAAACAGTCTTTGTGCGACAGCGGTGGTCCTGAGTTAGTTGTAAGACTATGAGTCTTCTGGACTATACAAGTCTTCTCCCTGATTGGTTGTTTGAATCGTAACTCATTCAGTCAGAGCAGTGTGGGGTCGTCTTTAATCTGATCGAAGAAATGGTTAAGATAGCTTTCTTCATTCGGTAACTAATTTTATAGAATTTTTTACAAATCACCTTTCACAATGATCTTGTTTAACATGTTTCGGTTAATTAGCGAGTAATTAAGGAATAATATTAATTCCAAATTATTTTGTCTCAGAGATATTATAATATATAATATTTCAATAAATGTTATTATTATTAATCACAAACAAAATGAAAAATCCCAAACTTCCCAAAACTAATTTGTTGTGCTCCACTGTTACGTTTAGCGTCACAACAGGATCTTAAGAATGCTAAAAGAAGATCTGTTTACTTCTTAAAATATAAATGTAACATTTAATTCCGTAGGCTAAGCTAATAATATACTCGAGAAAGAAAAAAAAAAAGTGACTGCAAATTGATATTGTTTAAGGTTGGTATTACAAAGCAAAGCGTTGAATATTAATCGTTAGTGGATTATATGGAAGGATCTTGAGATGTAAGGGGAGTGATCCATGGGATCACCTCTATAACCCTCTGAATTTCATTTCGTTTCTTTTCCAAAAATGAGATCACACGTAAAATGTATATCTGATTAATTAAAAAAAAACTGCATGTACCCTTTCTATTTCTGTTTTACTCGCTCTCTTTCGTATTCATTGTCAGTTCACCGTGTTAAACTTATCTGTCTTCTTATAGCATCCTTACATCAAGAGAGACAAACCTTCCAGAAAGAATCTCTGAAATATTTTAAACTTGCAAGTTCCAAAGATACCAATGACTATTTAATACACTTTCATACTGCTTTGCAGTTGGCCAACTCCAGACAGGTAAATCATCATTATTATTATTATTATTTTTTTCTCGAGATGAAGAGAGATGATAGATGAGATGTAGAGAGAGAGGCAGAGAGAGAGAGAAAGAGGAACATAAACTGTTAACACAATGATTATCTTCTGCAATAAAGCCTGTGTAAAATGAATGGATATACAGGGATGTGCCCAGGATTTCCTGAGTGCCGGGTATACTGATCGCCGTCCTGGGGGAGGGGTGTAAGGGGAGGGGGTGTTCCCCCCAATTTTTGAAGGTGCTCAGATGCCAAATGCTGTCACTTGTGTAGCTTATAAGCACATAGTACACAAGTACTAGGTTTGCTAACAATTTACATTTTTTTTAGTGAAATATATTAACATACCTGGTAAAAGTTATGAGTTTGTTTCAAAGAGATTTTACAAGGGACCGACTGAGAGCCGTAAGTAATGTTTCTCGCATGCGTAACTGATGCATTATTAGTCTGTATGATTTTGGCATAGGCTAGGCCCAATTTATGTTGAATATATTGTTAGGAATGTCGGTATTTTAGATGAAAATAGTGCTGGGCGTGATTCACGTTTTAAGCCAGTGCTGGGTGGTAATTTTAAGTGCTGGGCGAGGCCGCCCAGTGCCGCCCAGCGTGGGCACATCCCTGGATATAGTTAAGGGAAAATTACCTTTTGGATCCTAGCAGTGGCTTCTTCGGAGGTAGGCTGAATATAAGAAAACAGACAGAGCGAGGAGAAGGACACAGGGAATACAGAGAGAGGGATGGACAAGTTAATTGCTACATTGAAAGAAGAATCGAGCAGTGAGATGAAATGGGCTGTATTTGTCACGAAAGGTTAAATCTCTCTAAATTTTATGCAGATTTATATCAGTGAAGGAAAGAGGCTGTAGAGTAACAGTTGACTTAAAAACAAAATTGACATCTGCTTAAATAAATTTGCTAACTGGTTGCAAGTGTTACAAAGTTAATCTGTAGTGGGAACAGCTTACATACCCCCCCCCCAAAAAAAGGAGATAATTTGGAAATAGCACTGATAATCTTGTATAACTTTCACACTTTTCCCCCACCCCATATTGGGTTCAAAGTTTAAATACCAGCTGTTCTCATGTCCCCATCAGCATAAGACACTCTAAGAAATACAGCACTGAAAAGTTGGTTCATGATGTGTATCTTATATAACTCTCCCACTTTCTCCCCACTCCATATTTTGGCTTAAACTTTAACACTGACTTTTCTTGTGTCCCCGTTGCATATGATACTTTCTGAAACTAGCACTGACAAGTTGGTTCATGACATGTATCTTATATAACTCTCCCACTTTCACCCCACCCCATAGTGGGCTTAAATTTTATATCTCTCTTTGCTCCTGTCTCCAACACACATCCCCCTAATCCAGCCTTTTTAGGCATATTTCAGATTCATTTATCGCCTATTCACCATCCTAACAATGTGCTGATCCATCCAATAAAATCATCTAGGAGAAATATCGTCACGGATGTTGTCATTCTTTCATATATATTTTCTTGCTTTTGAAATTCTTAGCAGTTACAGTTGCAGTAACAGGTGGATCCTTACTCCTACTGTGTCTTTTGCTTCTTCTGCAGATCCCAGAAGCCCTGCAGAGCATACACAATTCTCTGACTTTAAATCCCGACTACTCACCATCGTACCATCTTCTGACCCTTCTGCTCTCAGCCCAAAAGCATTATTCGGAGGCCTTGACCACCATTCAGGTCGCGTGTAAAGAATTCCCACAAGACTTTGGGTAAGTTTCAATACCTTCCTCATCATTTCTTTATTTGTATACCGATGTTTGTTTTTGGGTCAGTAGCCAAATACGAATTTAACAAGAATTTGCGAGATCTCAAACCGTGTGCGCCTCTAATGTGTATCTTAACTCCGACCTCTCACGAATGCAGGGTCAGCTTATATTGGTGTGGTGCGTCCAGCCTCTATTGTTGCAACACACATTCCTGCATAATATGACTTCCAAGGACTTGCGATCTCTTGCGAATGTTCGTGACAATAACATCGACCACAAATGTTACACTTCAGTTCCTTTACATGCTAATGAACAGCTATGAAGATGACACACAAACCCCCCCCCCCCACCCCTTGCGACTAAGCCTTAAATCGTGATCGTGGTCCTGTCTGTGGGCTGCAAATGCAAGCAGAAGATAGTCTGAGCATTCATGTTCCGATTGTTACTGATTGTTGTGCAGAGCTTGGTGAATAACTCTAAGCTCTTTAAGTTTTTCTTATATTCAGGCCATGTTTCCTTCATTCCAGTATTTGTTTGTCTGGTTTAGGAGGCAATTAAACCCGCTGACTAATATTATGTTCTATTGCAAACTACATGTCTTTAATAGCCTTTATCTTGCTTTCTTGAATTTATCTGGTTTCAGCAGAGAAAAAAAAATGACACAGATGGTCAGCTGGAATACCTTTAAAATCCTTTTTTTTGTGACACATTTATGACATTGCGCAGGTAGCATTCTAGGTTAATTTTGAATCATTTGATATCAATGGTTGTTTCAAAGGCATTATCCTTTGGTAGGACTATGTTTCCCTTCCATATATATATTATATATGGAATGGAAACATATATATGAATTGTCCTGTATATGCTCTGCCATAAAGTAGATTACATTAAGATTCCCCCCTCCCCTCCCTCTCGTTCCTCAGCGTCGATTCTTTTGTCTCTTTTAGACCAAAAGAAAACAGGTTTTATGATGTCCAATGTTCACTATGACGGTGCACAAGTCACTATATTGTCACGTTTTAACTGAACTCATCATTTTATTGGTGACGCCTGTCTTTCAGATTACAGTTCACAAAAGTGACAGTGGAAGAAATGTGCAAAGGACCAGAGGAAGCATTGATGACTTGTAAGGTCCTATTAGAATTGTGGAAGGAACAGGAATCTGCCATTCCAAGGTTTGTTTGAATGGAACTTTAAATGTTTGTATAAAATGGTACTTTTAAAAGTATTTGAATAAAATTGACTTCGAGATTTGCTGCAGGGGTAGCTTTGCGGTCTAACTGTGTCATAAAACTACTTTTTAGATTGTTCAAAGTTTATTTTTTGAGGTTAGTTAGAAGAAACTTGTATGTGGGTTTGTCAGGTTCAGGTATGTTAGACAAGCCTCTCAAGATTTGTTAGAAGGGTGCTACAAGCTTTGTTAGGTTGGTTGGAAGGGCCCATAATGCCTTTTACATGGAAACTTTGAAGGTGTGTTATAAAATCATTTTAAATGTTTGTATAAAGGGTAATTTTAATAGGTCAATAAGAAGAGACCTTGAACATTTTTATAGACGTACTTACAGGTTTATTCGAAGAGGTGCTTTAAGGGTAGGTTTTGAAGGGTACGTGGCATATATGGGTACTTTAAGATGTGTTGAATGGGTACTTGTAAGGTCGGAAGAGAACTAAAAGCTTGCTTGGAAGGAAGCTTTAATGGTCATCAGAATAGCATGTACTTTTCAGGTATTCAGTTTTCAGGGGGACTTGCTATAATTTTTGAAAATAGGAAAGTACTTTAAGTTGTACTGAATGGGTACTTCTAAGGTCAGAAGAGAACTAAACAAAAAAATGTTCATTTAAACTTTAAAGGGCAAATTTAAGTTTGTAAGCAGGGTACTTTAAGTTTAGGTTTAAAGGGCAAATTTAAATTTGTAAGAAGGGTACTTTAAGTTTAGGTTTAAAGGGCATATTTAAGTTTGTAAGAAGGGTACTTTAAGTTTAGGTTTAAAGGGCAAATGTAAGTTTGTAAGCAGGGTACTTTACGTTTAGGTTAAAAGGGCAAATTTAAGTTTGTGAGAAGGGTACTTTAAGTTTAGGTTTAAAGGGCAAATTTAAGTTTGTAAGCAGGGTACTTTAAGTTTAGGTTAAAAGGGCAAATTTAAGTTTGTTAGAAGGGTACTTTAAGTTTAGGTTAAAAGGGCAAATTTAAGTTTGTAAGAAGGGTACTTTAAGTTTAGGTTAAACTGGCAAATTTAAGTTTGTGAGAAGGGTACTTTAAGTTTAGGTTTAAAGGGCAAATGTAAGTTTGTAAGCAGGGTACTTTAAGTTTAGTTTTAAAGTGCAAATTTAAGTTTGTAAGAAGGGTACTCTAACTTTAGGTTTAAAGGGCATATTTAAGTTTGTAAGAAGGGTACTTTAAGTTTAGGTTAAACTGGCAAATTTAAGTTTGTGAGAAGGGTACTTTAAGGTTAGGTTTAAAGGGCAAATGTAAGTTTGTAAGCAGGGTACTTTCTGTGTAGGTTAATAGAGCAAAATTAAGTTTTTAAGCAGGGTACTTTTAGTTTCGGTAAAAAGGGCACTTGAAAGTTTGCCACTTGGGTACTTTATCAGATGCAATGATCAGTAGATAAATGGTTAGTATTATTGCATTATAGTGCCACAACAGCTGTTTCAACATCTTGAGAAAAAGTTGGTTAACTTTTCAAACAAATATCAAGAATGTCTCCTACCTCTACAACATGTGTACACTATCCCCGTGCATATCAAACTCACGTTTCAAGTTGTTACTGTCTTCGAAACCAAAATTTGATTCCCACCGTTTGATGAGATGAGAAATCCTACACACTGACTGTCTGTACTGGTCAATATTTGTCTTTTAAAATTGAAGTTGATCAATTCTAACTGCTGAGTACGCAGCAGCAATGCTCACATTTTGTTTTTTGTTCGTTTAGTTTAGAGACAACCATAGGTCATGACCCAGACAGGGTGGCATCGGAGAAGAGGAGTATCGTACATATGGGTCTGTCCGAATACATAGACAGACCAGATACAGGTAAGCAGCTACCTGTTGTCCTTGGTAACCATGTGGGTATTCATGGGGATACTTCACTACCCTGGTAGGGTGACCTCTGTAAAGAGTAAATATTGTACATATGGGTCTATCAGAATACATAGACAGACCAGATACAGGTAAGCAGCTACCTGTTGTCCTTGGTAACCATGGAGGTATTCATGGGAATACTTCACTACCCTGGTAGGGTGACCTCTGTAAAGAGTAAATATTGTACATATGGGTCTGTCAGAATACATAGACAGACCAGATACAGGTAAGCAGCTACCTGTTGTCCTTGGTAACCATGGAGGTATTCATGGGAATACTTCACTACCCTGGTAGGGTGACCTCTGTAAAGAGTAAATATCGTACATATGGGTCTGTCCGAATACATAGACAGACCAGATTCAGGTATTGAGGGACCTACATTCCCTGTAGACATACAGAAATAGTTCACACCCCCCCTCCTCAATATGTGCACCCCAAGTCACCTTTAACATATGATATAAACAGTAAACAAAGTCTTTGTAGCTATCAGCATCGGATACTTTGTACATATGTAATTAATTTTTTAACACATAAGAGAAAAGTTGGTTATTGTACTTTTTTGATAGTGTTAGATGTTGCTTTGTACGTGACATCGGTCCCAAAGACAACGCTGTGGTTGTTTGTTAAAGATGACATCTATGTATGCCATGTGAAGGTTCTATGAAAAATACTTGCCCACACTGTTAGAAAACTGCCCGTACCCTAAAATGTGTTGTACTCAACTAAAAAATCTCAGTTATCTCATATATGTATTTATGGAACTGATATTGAAGTCCAGCAAATTGATCTTTCAAAGTCAATATTTAGAAAGAATTAGGTATTTTATTTGATCTCTTTGCTTGTTACATGGTAAAGTTTAAACAAATGTGTTTTGCACATGGTGTTTAGCTCCATTCTACATATGCCCTTGAAGCTATGTAGTATACAAATGTTTAAAACCTTTCAGCATGGCTCCACACTCAAACCAGCAAGTTCTGTGGAGTTTATATCGCTGGACTCGTTCCAGAACTGATAACTAATACACTCACCCCATACAGCTGGGATCACTGCACTGCATAAAATGATATTGAAGAACTTACCCTTACACAAATTTGGAACCAATTTTACATGCATGCAAAACTTTGGAGTATGCAAACTGCATGTATTTTGAAACAATACACGCTCCAGGAGCTTGCCGCACGCTCCGACCGCACGCTCCAGGAGCTTGCCGCACACTCCGGCCGCACGCTACAGGAGCTTGCCGCACGCTCCAGGAGCTTGCCGCACGCTCCGACCGCACGCTCCAGGAGCTCGCCGCACGCTCCAGGAGCTTGCTGCACGCTTCGGCCGCACGCTCCGGCATGTTTTGTTTCAAAAAGCATGCATGCAAATCATAGAGATTGCATGCATGCAATTTCCAGAGCGTGCAAATTGTGAGTTGCATGCATGGAGCGTGTAAATCGTGAGTTGCATGCAAATCATAGAGATTGCATGCATTCAACGTCCGGAGCGTGCAAAACCGTTGTGCACACAATCGGCACAAACAAAAATCAAAAGCCTAGGCCTATGTAAAATTCTGTGGTCAAGTGAAATCCTATTGACAAAAACACCAAATGAAAACACGGCCTTTTACGCAACACAGTCATAGGAGATAATCGGCAAGAGTGTATTGTATACCAATTACTGCACTTAACACCTTGCATCACGGATTTGTTGCATGTGGGTAACAGGTTCATTGTCAGTTAATATAAAATTTATGTTCACGGCAGTTAGTTGTATTAGAGATTACGTTATTGTGGGGCGAAATGCAAAAGTACAGTAGGATGGATCCTTCGAAGTTCAAACACCTAATAATAAAATGCTGTAGGATTTTGCTTACAAAAATGATCCCCCTAGAGGCAAATTAGTCATTCAGGAGTTATTCCTGGCCTATAAATTATTTTGATTTTTTTCAAAAAGCTTATTCTTTGAAATCACCCCAAATTCCATATTTTACAAAAATATTGCAATGTATTTTATAAGAATTAGGGTCGTAAAATGCTAGATTGCATGAAATGTGGGCCGACAATTAAACCAAGGAACTAGCGCTATCTTACTGCTG
>JAIPMN010004258.1:15488-25613 GCA_020650975.1 Apostichopus californicus | reverse complement strand
TTAATTAAGTCAGATCAATGTAAGAATTATTCATGATGAGGCGTCAAAATCGTATTAATCTCTTCAATCTAAGACAGTGTCATAAATACTGCAATTGGTGCATACAATTTAAAGTCCTGCAGCTTTTGTGGAACACATCCACGTGAAACCGTTCTACCATCATCACACAACTTTAAATGTCACCAGAATTATACACAACAAATATGCTATTTTCAAGCTGCTTTCTTCAAATCGTTTCCCATCTCAGAGGAGGTTTCATTGTCTAATAATTTATTCTCAATACCTGGGAATAATTTAGAGGGTCATAACCTCTAGTTAACGTACTTCCAAAGAATTATTTCTTTTTAACCGTCTTTGTAGCACGCCAAACACTGGTAGCCAAATAAACTGAAGTTATACAGGTGCAAGTTTTTATATTCTGACTGGAGGAATATTAACTACATTGAATCATTCGACCACTTAAGAAAACATATTAACATGACGTAGCTGAAACATAATCTGTTACTTTAGACGAGGGAAAGGAAGTTACTGAAGGCGATCATTGTTGTCCCAAAATATGCTAGAAATTCCAAAACTGGTCACTCATGCCCAAACGTTAGACGCCATTATTTATAAAAGACTTGGGTTTAACAGTCGCACAAGATCAGATTTATGAATATGACACCATTGCTAAGAAGGATATAACATTTTCTGGCATTTTTTTGCTCTTGTGAAGTATTTTGACCATGATAACTCGATAATCTCGTCCACTACACAGAATTCTTACGATCAATTCGGGATCAGATTTATGAATATTACACGGTTACTAAGAATGATATAAAATTTCTAGCTATTTTTGTTTGCTCAAGTATTTTGAGCACGATATTCTCGTTCGCTACACAGAATCCTCACGAGCAATTGGAGATTTCAGAGAGAAATGGTTGGCGTTTTTTTTGGGGGGGGGGGGGGCAACGATTTGCATAACCGACACTCCATTACCTTAAGAGAAAAGGCCGCCATATTAATTTCAAAAAGAGACATTTTGCTTTTGATTTCAAGGAAACTTAAAACTGGATATTCTATAACTGCAATAACTACACAGAATATACATCGATAATTATCACCTAAAACCTCATAAATAATCAACTATTTCTATTCTTTAGAGTTTCATAATTTTCACGAATGGGGAATTCCCTATATCAGTTAAAACATTTATGCGACAGCAATTATAATTGTCTGGCATTTTCAGCCTTCCAAGAATTTTGATACATTAATTGAACGGTTGTGTCTATCCTGCATTATTCATGTATTCAGTAGTAATAGTAAATATGATTGATATGGCACTAAGTAACGCTCGACAATACCATGAGACCATATATTCATATCAGTTATCGACCAAATTCGATATTAATAAGATTCTATATTATCAAGATTTTTCATGATTTCTGACAATACCGAACACCGATATGGATCAATATATAGCAATTTTTACACTCACCATGTACCATGAATATTCCTATACCAATAAATCGATATATCGAACCGTTGATATACCGTTATTGATTGCAAAATCATCACACTGTTTAAAGTTAGACTAAAGTATTGACAAAACTCAATGTCTGGCTGTTTCGATATACGCAACTACCTTCATATGGATATCATAAGGTAATTAAAAGGATACTTTCCTTTTGACTTACGGAAGAAGAACATGTACGGAGCACCCTGGTTGAACTTAACTTTCCTTGAAATCCTTACATGAAGTTCTTGAGATATTGATAGTCGGAATCGTCACAGGGTTTCAACAATCAGTCGACTTGGAGCAAACAGGTGTGAAGCCACCATAGTTGCGTATTGACAGGGGAAAGGGGGGGGGGTTGCGTTTCTTTGCTCACTTTATTCTTTTGACCTTTGGTTTGGACAGGGCCCGCCGTCTAGCCAAGTTGCTTGAGGTGATTTTTTAAATTGCCAATAATCAAATTTGTCAGTATGGGCATCTATGACATCACACCTGTTTGCTTCAAGTTCACGTTTGGTATAAAAGAGCCAACTTCAAACGGTGTTATTTCAAAAACGATAAATTGGAATAAAATACGAATTTCACCAGGATGCTTAAACCATGTTCCTCTGTTATTAGCCAAAAATATATATTATTCCTCTGGACTGTCCTTTAAACTGAAATTAATATCCTGTGCAAGGAAGTATCACTTATCCATGTTATCATGTTATATAAAATGTCCTATATATACCCGCATGTTGATGTTCTAACAAGGATATACCGCTATCGGTGTCTCTCACCGACGTTGAGTGACGAAACTTTGCTGATATCGATTTCACCGTTTTCTTTATTGAAAATAAATTCTTATTTCAATGATTACATGTATTTCCTGGTTAATTACGGGTAATTTCCACCCGTATTAGATTTGGAATCTTTGGATTTGGAATCTATTTATATAGTCAGCGTATCACGACACCTATATACTTAAAAACATGATCGTTAAAATTGAGCAATGACGATCGTATATGTGTTGGTTAAGGTCAAAGGGTAGGTATGCCTTGAGCAATTGAGACGACGCAACTTATAGATGCATCAAATGTCATATTGTAATATGATATTGAGAAGTTTCTAGCCAAATAAAATATTAATATGCCTCACTGGAAACCTAAAACCTCGTGAGTGGATGTCGCGTAATTTGTATGTATGCGACGATGCGTGTATGTATGTATTTTAGATCCTCCTGCAAGCAGGAACTCGGGAAGAAGCCATCATTGGCTTATCAAACCCGCAAGCTGACCGAAGTCAGTCTCTTACATTCATATTTAACGTCCATGATTATGAATTGTCAATTGTCAACAACTCTGTAACTGGACGACATACATTAATCTTGGAGTGACTCGAACTCAGGACCTTATGATTGAAGGGCACCGGCGTTAACCACTGAGCTAACACTCCTAAATTTCGGCCGAGGTTTGGCTTTGCGGCCAGTAGTGATAATAGTCAAAGACAACACATGGCAAGTAAACGTAAAGACAGTCGAGGTCCTTTTTATCAAAACTAAATATACATTTCCTCTTATAGTCTTAACAAAGCTCACTAAAACCAATCATAACTCCACATTACCGACATCCAACGTTAACTGAATCAACACAAAACATGTGCCTCTCCTTTCGTTCTCTGCCGCCCTCCTCTCTCCCTTCTCCTCGCTACTCCCTTTTCTCTCCAAACCCAAACATTTAACTTAGGTAATATTACGTAACGAATTTAACTAAACACGGACTTGCAAATACCTTCCAATCGGTAACAATGGATTGACTTGAATTGAAAGAAGCACAATTAACAACCCACAAACAACAGTACATTGGGCAACATATGCTAACACGAAGAAATGCTGGAAGAGAGTGCACGTGAAGCTTCTTGTTGGGATAAACGAAATATATTGCAAACCTAAAACATGATGTTACTTGTTTTTTCAACATGTTAAATTGCCTTCTGACCGTGAAAACCCCGGAAATTGCACAATTCTTACGAAATATCGCGGATAAGTACAGACTTTGGATTATCTACCACCGTTTGTCAGCATATCAGGTTTTTCAAGCTTTAGCACGCATACAGATGACTAGCTTGCTTGTGTCCTTTAAACAAAAACAAAAATATAGAATATTGAATTATTGTTTCTAATGCCGGATCCGCCATTTTTGGCTGCAATATAAACTAAGGATGTACGGTATAGACTACTTGATAATATGCTCTGGATTTTTGTGTGTGTGAGTACTTTGCACTTTCTTTGTTACAAAGGGACCAGACCAGAAAAGTATCCACTTATTTCTGGTTCCTCTACTTCCATCTCACATATATATTATTTCAATACTCTATATTTACTGTTTACTGTATTTGATACCATCTATATTTATCCTATACTGTTCAAAATGTAAAATAATGAAATGTAGCAAATAAATTCAATTCAATTCAATGTTATGAAAATAAGGTACCGAACAATAATGATATCGTATTTTGGTGAGTATAAATGTTTCTGAAAATGATGTAGAATAGATATGGTAATGTAATACATTCTATGGATCAATATGAATTGATATTATATTGCATGTCAAGGCCTTAAATCTGACAGACTTAACGCAAGAGTCGAAACTGTTGTCCTTACACACGCAAAGGGTAAAATATTTTGACATATCTTTTAACTCAGTAAATATAACTGACGGTCATTTCTGACCTCGACAAATCCTATTACTTATACAATATGAAGAACGTACTTTGTTATTAATACAATCCTATATTTACGTTTGACCTGTCCGGAGGCATTTAAACTATAGTTTTAGGAGGCCTTCGAGGCCCATTGTTAATTTAGTTAGTGCAGCCATGTGATATTTGCAAATGTGACATTGGTATCATATAAACTAAGATATCAAACGTATTGCTGCATTCCAGATAAGGTTAAGTAATCAATATTAATTGATCAATATTAAAGCAACCAACAATATGTCGTTTAATGAAAAAGAAAATAGTGTAAATCAGTTTCCCTGTTCCCATGTGACTACGAAAACGTGAAGCATTTATGTTCATCCATACAGTTACCATATTGAAAATCTATACGTCTGTTTACATTCGTTTTCGCTTAACGCAAAGTTTTTGTGTGTGTATTATTGCTAGCTTTCATCAAATTTACCATGTGAAGGTTGACGTTTTGCCCATAAATACGAGGAACCAATTAATCAAAACTAAGAACTTTATCTTTTGTTTTCATACAAAGAACATTAAAACACGTTAACAATATTCCTTTCGCTAATGATATCTATTTTGTTTTTGTTTCTACACAACTTCTACACAACTTAATTACATTAAAATTATTCCGTATGCAAAGCAGTGCACTTACTGTAAGAATATTTTAAGTATCATAAATTTAACAAAGATAAATTGATAACTTGGCATTTTGTTTCGATATGCTTATTTATTTACTGATGTATTCGATTTGCTTGTTGTGACGATTTTCTGAGTTATTTACGATTGATATTTGATTTGGTAGCTCATTGTTAAGTACGGTGTTCCTTAATTATACAAGGAACTAAATGACTGGACAGGGGGATAGGGGTATGGGAAGGGTATGGTAAGGGTATGGTGGGGTAGAGGTTCTAATTGTGAAAGGTTGGTATTATTCCGAGGAATAGGAACGACTTTTTCCATATTTATATCCTTTTTTAAACTTATTGGTAGGATCCAGATACTACAAAGGGTTTATTTGTCCTACTCATCAGTTCCTAACAGAAGTTAAATATTTTCTTTGTAAGTATCTCTTGTTATTTAATTATTTTGTTCACTGATTAAATATGATAAATAAAACAACGAACAGAGAAAGACACTTGATTTGATTTTTTATTGACTCAGTTACTTGTTTCACTGATTTACACATGTTCCGATTAATCTTGATTTAACGAATTTTTCGATTTACTTTGAGATTTCAGTGGAATTTGATGATTTACATGCTTAATGTTTTACCCCATTAAACTTTGATTCAATGAATTACTCATTTAACAATGGTTTGCTTGATTTAATCATAATTTACTGATGTCATTATTTTCTTGATGGCTCAATGATTTATTTCCGTTTTGAAGCACAATAATAGTATATTGATTTTATGTTAAATGATTCAATATATATATAAAATAACTTGATCTAGCATTTAAGTGTATTTCCTCATGTAATGATATATTTGCTTTTATGATTTAATGATTTACTGAGTTATTCATATAATGATTTTTAATTTGATTAAAAATAATTTCATGAAATTTCCTCATTTAAGATTTACTTGATTACTTGTAGGAAACTTAAAAGAGAAATTTTCCTGGCGCAGAACTTATCTTCGGATTTCAAAATTAACTGCTACTTTTTACAATCACTGTATAACCAAGTATCAATGTTGAAATGTATAAAGAGTGACGTAAAAGGCTATAAGCAGACACTGGCATTGTGTGGCATCGAAATGAGATAATGTAGTCTGTATACACCGTACTAAAATGGAACATTCCTCCAACATTAACTACATCGTCTCAGAAATAACGATTTGTTATGGCACTTGAAAGCACCCTTGAAAAGAACATAATGTATATGCAATCAGAAAGCGACAAATAAATATGAAAGATATATTGTTTCTTTTCGACTCAAATATGACGTATTTCATCATGTTTTACGGTAGTCTCTCATTAACCAGTTCTCTAACCACAAAACTGCGGTATCTCGCTGAAATTGTAATATTTATATTATTTTCCCATCTCGTGTTCTCACTATTACGTCATTCAATTCCCAAGATGGAATCACATTAACGGAACTAATGATGAGAATGGTTAAAACGAACGAAACGAAAAAAAAAATAACAGTGAAAATTGATTGTTTAAAATAGCATATTACAAGAGTTTGACAATATTTATTTCTTATGTAAAATGTCCACATTAGTGTGTATATGTTATTCACACTAGTGTGTATATCTTATTCTTAACAATGAATAGCATTAGAAATTGAATGCACGGACAGCGTCTGCAATCTAAACAACAAAGGGGAAAAGATACACACAATAAAAGTTTCGCCACCATGCTTCGTAACTATATTGTTCTTGTGTAAAACAGAGATACCCTCTGTCCCCTCAATGTCTTATTTATGGTTTGAAAGTTATGATGATGTCTAAATATATTAACTATACAAGACCAGCGCCATTAACCCCTCTATGTAAGTTCGTTGTCTTTCAACTAGCCTTTAACCATCAATATTTTTGTTGGAAGACATTTCCGTGGTGTGTAAAACGGGTCATAAAAGTTACATTTGTATATAATTTGTTGCTGTGTAAACAATAAGTACCGGTCATATCTCTGTACCCTCTTCTTTAGCCGGGTTTGCTTTCGTCTAGACAATGAATTTATGATGGTTTTATTGATATAAGTTGTCTATGCAGGGGGTGATTCCAGGTATAGAGGTGATGTCCGAACCCCGGGGATAATAAGAGACCCTGGTTTTATTACCTAAGAGGAGAGGAAGAGGGTATACCATAATAAATATGTCTTTAATAATTTTTGGCAAACGAATTTTAATTTATGCGTTCCAGAATGCGATCTTTTTCAAACCCCTTCACATGAAGGCGATCTTATATATTATTTTATCATATTGCTTTGTCACTGTAGGTGAGGGGGTCGATAGAGGTATACACTGACTGCTTCGAACATGTATTTGTCCTCTCTATCAACTCTATAGGCTGTATATTCTAATTGACTGTGGTCAAAAGCACTCGACGGATACATCATGAAAATGCCCAGGTAAAACTAGAATGGCATCCGTAACCTTTAATACGAAAATATTGCGCATACTTGAATCCCTCAATACATTAACTTTTGTATCGTTCATGCTGCGTCATTAAAAACAACTTAAAAGATGAGTCATTACAGGATTAAAGGTGGTGGGTCGGTCTATAATTCGTCTCACGAAGTGTGTGTGTGTTTGTGAGAGTGTGAGAGAGAGAGTTTTAGGTTGTATAAGTTAGTGTATGATATCGATAATGAATGTGTCGAAATGTGTACGCTGACTTTAATGCAGTATATGTATGTGTACATAGTAGCTGACGTAATTAACGCAGGCCGGACGGACGGTAGTGGGAGGAGGTGGGGAGGGGGAGGGTGGTTCGAGGGGCCCCAACCCCATGGCCCAGGGTCAATCAGAGCATCATGGAAAAATATGTAGGAAGCCCTCGAAAATATGGGATAAAGAGACAATAAATAGTGTATTCTCAATTTCATAATATAGCTCAGGCCCGGTGACATAATTGTCTTCGGGATCTGACCCGTTCCCTCGACGCCTCTACATATTACGTAACACGTTATGGTTTCCTATGACACGTTACGACAAACTCTCTTAACTGTGAAATTACGACACAAAATGTTGACGTTACACGACACCATGCAATCAGAATTTTGGGTGTGCGTAAATACCAAATACCACTTAAATGACAGCGTTTCTGTAATATTCAAAATATATGGGATATTTAATTGAACAAACCTGATAATTATATTTTAATTTATTTGTTATCATTTTAGAGGTCTTTGTTGTGAAACACTGATATAATATTGGTGACCAAAACAAACATTAACACATTATTGGAAAGTCCTGTAATATCTTCTTTGCTGCAACTCTTCACAATTTTTACATATTTTTTAAATTTTATTTTAACGTATCGTTGAATAGTTTTGTCATTGGTAAACAGTTGTGTGTGCTTCTAAAGATGATTTTTGAAGCTGCATACGTCAAGCGCTGACAACACCCTAATACATCCTTACTGTAAAATCTTGTGCACAGACACGTCTACATTATATATTAGCAAAAAATATACTTTCAAATTTTTAAAATCATTCCATATGACTTTTTTTCCTTTATGCTATTATACCATTTCAACTCTCATCTTTCCTCTTTCTCTTTCATATTAATATTGCATAATTAACAAAGTTGCAATTAATGGCATGCAGTTAGCTGTAACATTCATTACGCAAAGTGCATTTCACGTTCCGTTTGAACTGTGACCCTTTCAAATCCAGACGAGCATCATAAGACGTAAATAAATTAAGGAACCGTTCAATCAAACTATGAGATATATATGCACTGCTGTGCATTAGCAAATTAACGGTGTTATCTAATGTAGGATTATAGTTTGTGTCCCTCAAAATTATTTTATAAGATTTTAAGGTTTTATTATATTGTATTAAATCAGTCTTGTGTTTTATAATATTATTGCTTCAATCGAAACCTTACATTTAATAACCACGTAAGCAATAAACGTCCAACTTCTGCTCCCCCTCGCCCCACCCCTTAGTCGAAACATGAATACCAACACAACGTGATATGGGAAAACGCTTGTTTTTTAAATATAAAATCCGAATAACCGACATTCATGAATAATCAAATTCTGGAACAAACCTCAATTTTATCTTTTAGAAATTTGTCGCTTCATTTTCAGTTCAGTTTTAACCGAGAGAACAATAGAAACTCGCCTATTGTTCTCCTTTTAGTCGAAATGTAAATACAGACACACGTAATAAGGGGGCGGGGTGGTCTCTGCTAAAAATCCGAATAACCGACATTCACGAGTAACTGCATTATGGAAAGAGGTCTTTTTTTGTCTGCCAATATAAAGATCATATACACATACATGTGTTTTACGAAGTGTTAGGAGGATTTCAAACCAGTTTTGACTGCATGACATTTTTTCCCTGACGAACTAATAACTTTCTGCCATCGATTTCAACTCTCATTTTTCACGCTGCAAAGTTAGTTTGACAGAACATACATTTTGTTGAGATAAATGCCAACAAATTTGTAAAAGGCGTCACATGGATTCCCAGGTTACCAAGAGATAACAGATTTTTCTTCTAATCGAATTACAGTACGTCATAAAATATCGCCGTCTACATCAATTTTTCTATGTTTTAACAAAAATGCAGGATTTTAGTTTTGTGTAAGAACAGAATCAGCGTAAAGAAGACAGAACCGCGAAAGTCACTGTTGATTCAAATCTTCACAAATATTTAGACAAGATATAGAAACTATAATAACTTGAAGAAGAAAAAAAAAACCGCTGGAAAGAAATTGATTTGATAAAGTCTGATGGCGAAAATTTCACCAATTTGTTACAAGATTTCTTTTGATATCTTTCTTTCAAGCATACTCTCAAATTTGTAAATTTATCTTTCAGAACATTAGGAAAATTCTGAAATTTCAAATTAAGAAGGGAACTTTCAAGATTGATTCTGAGCAACATGTTTTTGAGCAACTGTGTTTTTGATTTGCGCCGTTGCGGAAAACACTTTTCCCTGTTTAAAGCAACCATTCGAGTTTCCGCAAAGCTATATCGAGGATTTTCCAAATGAAGTTTACAATTGATAAAAACTCAGACAATATTCCTAAGCATTAACACGTTCGTTCGTGAGTACCGAAAATTGTATCGAAAGCAAATTTAGAAAATCGCTTTTGAAGCATTCGTATTGACCGTTGTCGATCAGCAATCTTAGCTAACGCTGTATGTTTAGTGGGATTCAACTTCATTTCACTCTGTCCTAGCCATGCAGTGGCGGAGCGTCCATACAGTCGGGGGGGGGGGGGGGGGG
>JAIPMN010004258.1:0-15452 GCA_020650975.1 Apostichopus californicus | reverse complement strand
TTTTTGGTGTAATTTTCTGACAAAATGCTCTAACGGCTATTTATTCTTCGTTTATCTGCAAATTAGCAAGGCCCGGAAAGGGTCATTTCCGGCGATCTAGGGAGTATCTATACTCAGAAATAATCTGTACGCTCCGCGCCAACCTGTGGTGGCGCTCCGCTTAGATAGTGTCGAAAGCGCCCCTACAGACCATTCTCGCCCCCTCTGACCAATACCCCTAGCTCCGCCACTGTAGCCATGTATAACGTTCGCACATACTGGAATACTTACTATACTCAATCACACTAAGCTATAAGAGCTTTTTGGGGTTCAAAATCAAGTAACTACTCCTAATTAGTTGGCAGTAAGCTATCAACTGTATTAATTGAAAACAGAAAACATTGTGCCCCACAAAATTAATATATTTTCCCCCTTCTGTTTGTTTATTTGCGAACGTTATGCTCGTTAATTAGTGGTATGATTGTGGTAGGATTAAGTAAACAGAATTTCTTCCAGAAAGATGACGTCTGCAACTCAGGTTGTATCAAGTTTAACACCAAATTAAAATTTAGAATACATATTTTAACATTTCAATTTGATATAGCATAATAATTCAAATTAACATCATCATTTGAATTATAATTAGATTTAAGAATTTGTCATTTTATCTTAAGGACAATGCATTGATTTAATAGTGACTTAAAATCCTACGTTGTCAGTCATCAGTTCATCCTTACAAACAACAATAAAAAACAATAAACAAACAATAAACAAACACACATGATAAACAAACAGGGCCACGAGCAAATTAGAAAGATTTTGTTCTTATTTCAATCTTAATTAAGGTGTTAATTTTACATTTATTCAAATACATTAACGGTACACACATTGGACAGTTTAGGCTTATTTTGCAATTCCGTAACATTTAGCTATACACTTTAAGCAAACAGTATACCTTAAGAAAGATTCCAAGTGTTTGCAATTTTTTTCTCGATTTCACGAACTCACCTGCAGTCTTCACTAAATATTACTACAACTACTACTCTACTTATTGAAAGGCGCCTGAAATTAGTAAACCATATTTTTAATTTCTTTCGAAGGATACAGTTCTTGCTTTTATGCAAATTTACAAGGTTTTGACTTTCATCAAAATTAACCAAACGCAGGGCAAGATTTTAGATCATTGTTAAACAATCATGTGTGTCTTTGGAGGAAAATAAAAGAAGAAATAAAAGAAGTAAAAAAACAGAAAATGGTTCTCTACATCCCAAGGTACTTTTTAAGTGTTTTTAATTATTTATGCAGGCTTTTAAAGAATCGTCAAGGTTTGCCATTTTTTTTATATATATATTTAAATATATATTTTTCTTGATTCATTAAAGAAATGAAGAAGGAATAAAATAAACTGAATTACTGACACAGAAAACAATTGCGGAGGAAGTTAAAAAGTTTTTTTTCTTCTTTCTTTAAGCTTGACTTTAAGTAAAGAAGGATTTGTTTCGAATGCTGGTACTTGTTTAAGTTGTTTCGTTGCTTATACAATAATTATTACAGGGGAAGGTTTAAAGTTTTTCTCCATTAGTTCGACTTTTAAATGAAGGATATATGTTTTCGAATGCTGGAACTTGATTCGTTGCTTATACAATGCCGTAATTATTACGGAGGAAGTTTTAAAGTTTTTCTCCATAAGTTTGACTTTAAAGTAAAGGGTATATGTTTTCGAATGCTGGTACTCGTTTCGTTGCCTATACAATTAGTACAGTATTGCGATTCTCTGGTTTCACATAATAATCGATATTTGCAAATACAGCATTGAGCTTTTCAAATATTCACATCTCTAAATGAACGAGCGGTGTTACCCTGTAGAAATGGCCACCAGTTAGCCAGCCATGCGTTGCTTAATCCGCCTATATCTTTGTGCAGGTTTGGGTAAAGGTCTCTCTCGCGACACGCAAATGATTGTATATATGCATGACCTGGCCATATGCAAAAAAAAAATCATTGCTTATAAACTTTTTATGCAGAGAAGAATGAAAATTCACTCTATTCGAGGATCCTGGAAGATCAATATTTTGATATTTTGAATATTGCGAATTCCCTTAAAGTCGTAAGAGTGGAATGCAACCCAGGTTATTAGTTAGCTCCGAAAAGGACAAAAATATCTTCTCATTAAAAGTTATATATTTTGTAGGAAGCCAACCTTTCGGTAACGCGTAAAATTCACTGTTCTAATAGTGTGATATCCGAGGCACTTTCAAAAAGAGAGGTCTCCCTCCTCTTTGGAATTAAGAATTCAATGCTTATTTGCAGGTCAGTATAATAACGCATATGTTTAATACTTTCAGTTATTGCGTCCAGTGTATTTAGTGCAAAACATATCATTACTATGACAACACATTATTCGGGTCTACAGACCCTACTTTTCTTTTTCAAGCACCAACATGCCTGGCTAGGATGGAGTTTCTGTTATTGACTGCTGATATGTTTAGGTAACACGAAAACAGAAAATACAACCAACCTTTAACTACTATATTATCATACTAATTGTCCCAGATCATTATTCACATGCCTTGGTTCAAAATTTGCTCCGTTCACTATAAAGAGTATGTATTGAAGAGTATGTATAATTTGTTGTTATCCATGCTTTCTGAAGTTTCACAAAACTGTTCAAGTTAAGCTGAGTTATTTAGAAATAAATAATAAAAATAATAATAACAAATGTTTAACTATTTCAGGGAATAAAATTACACTGTCTCCTTCGAAGTAAATAGTGGAGAAGAGATGAAAAAGTAATTACATAAATAAAATATATTTGTATTACCCTTGAGGGAGAAAGGCCGATTTACCTCATATGTCAAAAGAAACTGTGTGATGTGATACTAGTCTTCCATAATGTTAGGTACAACGGTATCTTTCTTTAGCGTACATAGTCCTATACTTAATATAAATATATGGTTTGAAATCACGGCGTCTTCATCTTACCATCCTATTGAAATGACTACAGTACTTGCTATGTAAGTAGCATTGTGGTGCAGCGATGGAATCATGTTCATTTGGCCATTCTTGGCCCTTCATAATATGCATACGAATGTGGCTTACATTGATCAAAGATGAAATGAAATTTTGGGAGGTGGAATTCAACAACTTTTTGGAAAGTTACTCAATCAAAGCAAAGACGTTTCAACTACCATGGTGTTAGATGCCCGGAGAGCAAACGTATTGCTGACAAATGTATTTTCTGAGCCAAAAAGTAAGATAAGTTTCCATCATGAAGGCAGAGGGAGGTGGGGAGGGGAGGAGGGGGGAGGGATTCGCCTTGTGAATATTATTCTATATTTACGAGTTGCTTCACTTTAGTACAGGAAAACGTCGATTATTCGAATACAGGTTTTTCAAACAGTATACCACCAAGCTATAGCTCCATTTCTTATTACTTGACAATTATTTTCCCCCTGACATTTCCCCAGCTTTTAGGCAATATAAGAAAACTCGTGCCTCTGTCTTCAAATAATAAGATATCAAACACATTGTCAACGGCCGCTCAAAGATAGCTCAACGAATAGAGGGCGCTATTCAATTTATTTCGAGCAGGAAGAGGCAAATCAAAGTTACAAGTATATGGATGGGGTTGATATAGCCACTTCAAAACGAAAGAGAGATCAGCGTAAAAGGGGCAATAGTTGTTAGAAAAAGCCACATGTTAAAAAAAATCATTAAGGTCACAGAACTTTTATTTCTCATCATCAATATGAACCAAGAAAAGAAGTAAATTTATCATAAAGATTATAAAGGAAAATTAAGAACATAGGCAATCCCATTATGATTGGAGAGTGGAGATGACGTGTGATGATTGGTGGTGCTTCTATACCCCATCATATCCCATCAATGGAAATTGATTTAATTAACACAAAATTCGGATTAAATTGGGAAAATACACTAACATTCCTACAGGACAAATTTCAAAGGGCAGGGTAATTCGTTGGCGGCGACCGAACGATCACTTGGCCCAGGGGGGGGGGGGAGTCTCAGGGTTGAGGCGTACGATTTTGGCGGTTGTAATGGTCAATAAAAGAATAAGTATTGAGAAAGGTGGTCTTATAATTTCTTCAAAAGATAGATAACATTAGTAAACTCCACTTAAACAGTGTCCCTTCTTCCATAGGATTTAAAACGTGGCTATCTGTTCTTATATATTTCAGTTCAGTATAGAAAATGGATGTATTATATACTAACGTTTTCACTTTACAAGGTGTACTTGGTAATTAGCTGAGGCTAAGTAAAAAGTTGTGTAGTTACACACAAATGATTTTACGTTTCGAAAACCTAATGACGACATTTCATGAATTATTGAATTTTTTCTCCTTCATTTTTTACAGCCCTCATACAGCAAGGTGTGTTACTGTAGTTGGACACATGTCTACCAAAGAATAATATCGGTTCGTTTTTTCGTGAAAGATTAACACAAAATATTAAGATATAAAAAATAAGAAAGATTTACCGTAATTTTTAGATTTCGTGTAATTATATTTATTGGGTATGATATGACAAAAGAAGAAGATGGAAATTAGTCAAACAAACACATCTTTCCAGAATATTCGAAATATTTTTTTCGTCGACACAATTTTCACTTAAGTATTAATCAATCAATCTATATATAAAACGGTAATCAAAAACTAAAAAAAAAAAACAAACAACTCTTTTTTAAGTTTTAAAATGTTAAATCTAACCAAACGTTATAGTTTCGTGATTTAATGAGGTTTTTTTTTACTACTCGAATCATTCATACTTTTTTTATTAAACTATAGATATGTATATAAATAAATATTTTCCGTCTAAGGGTCAAACTCAGTGTCATGTTATGATGGTTGTCGTCTTAAAGTATGTCTATATTTGACCAATGACAACCATATTGTTAAATAGGGTATATTATTGTGCGTCTGTATGATCAATACTCAATTTATGCCAATATATATCCATCAAACATCAATAGTGTCTTCTAAATAGTCTTCTATTGTGTGGCAAAAATAAAGAGAACAGCATTTCACCTGATCTTTATAACTTTAAATTTAATTCCTCCTAAATCACACCTTTTCCTAAAGAACATCATTTCCCCTTAAGGTTAATTCTACGTATGACGGGTTATCGATTAGAAAACGTCAGAAAACTGTTAGGAAACCTGTAGTTAATTTATCAAGCTTTTTTATTTGAGAATTATCAATTTGTTTTCTGTAAATATGATGCTATATATATATATAACCTTTAGTCCTTTACCTACATATTTTTGCAACTCATAGTGAAATTGTCACATAGTGTGCACGCAAGCTCGCAAAGAAGATATCATAACATTATTTTGGTTAATATTTTTTTGATGAAAGATGTGTTAAATGAGAACACGGATTGTCTGTCGAGGAATTTCTACAAGTGTCCATGAATATAAATAAAATAATAATAACCTCAATTTATGTCATTGACATCAAAGAAATAAACAAAATCAAAACAACACACAAACAACAACGACAACAAACAAACAAACAAACTTCACAATGTACGTTATCCCATTGCAGTAACCCGCTTCAGGACGCAAGCTCTCAAATGTTCAAGAATTATATCACAAATTTGCGACAATAAATTGGCCCTTTGTATAAAGTATTCCTATAATTCCCTTTCGGATGTAAGTTCCAGAAGAATGTGTAAGCAGTTGAAACAACAGATTGTGATGAACATTTCGAAAATGTCCAAAAAAATTAACTTTTTATATAGTTAAGTGCTAGAGCATATAGTTAAATATACAATTGCTTTTTTTTAGATAAACATCCGAACATTTTTGTTAAAACAAATTTGGTTAAATTGTTTTGTTCCAACAAGGCATTGTATACAGTAAACTGAGTGTAATGAAGGAAGATTTTTCAAATCAATTAAAAAGCTTTGTTTAAAACTCTAAGATATTTTCGTTCCCCATACAGTAACAACAAGTTCGTTCTCATTAATATCACAGTTGATAATTTTCAAAACAATGCAATATCACCGTTTTCAAATGAGGAAGATACTATTTACTTTCGAACATGACGGTCCTGACAGTATAGAATCAAATAACAAATCAGTTCTTGATTGCGTCATCATTGGGCAAATTTTGTTAACTTTTAAAACTTACCCCTATTATGGGAGGAAGTAACAAAGTTTATATATATATATATATGTATATATATATATTAAAAATGCGCAAGGCAATTTTTTTTTATCACAATTTTTTTTTCCGAAGAAAAAACACAGAGAGTGATTCTCCAACCTTGGGTATCTCTGAGAAGTAGGGCTGTCACCGTGTCTGACGAAAACAGGGCACTTCTATTGGTTTTCTTAACGTTTTCACTTTTTGGCGCTGCTTCTATTATTGTATAACATGTATATTGTATAAATAAAATAACAACGCTATTGCTGCAAGTTAAGCGTGAACGAATAGCTTTTAGATGACCCATTTTGTTACGAGAAATGCCCTTCTATTGCTGGTAAAAAAAAATAAAAAATCTTGCTAACTTTGACATTGTTTTAACTTTTATTTTCTGTCTTTTTTTTACTGACAGATTTTCTTTTCTGTTTCTATAAAGTTATGGGCGTACGAGATCCGAAATAGTAAACCCATATACGGGTTTGCGGTTGCGTATTTTTGGTTGAAAATATCTTCCATTTCGAACAGCTCAGGTGTTTCTCTGTATTCGAACGATGTCACCTAATTTTGTTAAATTGTTGTCAGCTTATTACATTTAACGGTTGAGGAGTTTGCATAAAAATGAGTTCGAATAAAGTCAGTTTTTGCTAAATAAATCTTGATGAAACAAAGATACTAAGGTAAAACAATATTTCCTATTATTTTGTTTTGTTCCATTTTTGAAATTACTAAGTTAACAACCCTCAGTTCATCCTACATTAAGTGTCCTTTTCTGGAGCCCACGTTTACCACCCCAGAAACATACCATTTTAATCGAAATGTTATCTTGTCCAAATTTTTGGTCAGTTTATTTCTATATCGCTGCTTACTGATGGAAAATATAATAAAGGAATTTCAGTCAAAATCAGCAAGACAACTATATGAATGGTCTTTTTGTTGCCAGAACCAAATGTGGTTCACATCCTAGATATAGAAGATTATCATGCTCTCTCTATGTATGTTCACTGCATATCCTAGCTGGGACCTAAAATATATGTTTATTGCACATCCTAGCTGGGGACCTTAAATAAATATTCAATGCATATCCTAGCTGGGGACCTAAAATATATGTTCATTGCATATCCTAGCTGGGGACCTTAAATATATGTTCACTGCATAGCCTAGCTGGGGACCTAAAATAAATATTCAATGCATATCCTATCTGGGGGACCTAAAATACATATTCACTGCATATCCTAGCTGGGGACCTAAAATATATGTTCATTGCATATCCTAGCTGGGGACCTTAAATATATGTTCACTGCATATCCTATCTGGGAACCTAACATATATGTTCATTGCATATCCTAGCTGGGGACTTTAAATACATGTTCACTGCATATCCTAGCCGGGGACCTAAAATATATGTTCAATGCATATCCTAGCTGGGGACCTAACATACATATTCACTGCATATCCTAACTGGGGACCTTAAATATATGTTCATTGCATATCCTAGCTGGGGACCTAAAATATATGTTCATTGCATATCCTAGCTGGGGACTTAAAATATATGTTCATTGCATATCCTATAGCTGGGGACTTAAAATATATGTTCACTGCATATCCTAGCTGGGTACCTAAACAAATATATGTTCACTCCACATGTTAGCCGATAAGCTAGAATATAATCACTCCAAATGCTATGATGGAGAAGAAGAATATATATTTCACTCCATACAGCATAGTTTGTATAGTATAGCATATATGTTCACTGACCCCATGTCAATACTCGAGTGCTAAAATACATCATCGATCTAATTCCTAGTTCCATAATCAGATTATGTTCAAGCCATTACTATATTCATCACAATATTATTTTTTTTATAAATAAGCCCGTATTACGCTTTGCAGTGTGAGTATTTGCAATACATTTCCACTAATATCCGGTACAAAATATTGATATTATAGCGAGAGAACTACAACCAGTGTTCAATTTCAATTTACATTATGTGTAACAAAGCCATAGTTCACATAAAAACATATTGTATTGGTATTTTAGCGACAAAACTAGAAACGTAAGTTCAATTCACATTTAAATGTATTCAAAAACTAGTTCATTTATACAGGCCTGTTATAAACCTCTTGCGCATTCGACCACTATATACCGCTCTTCCACTAACTAATTAGCTACCTTTCTTTTAAAGTTTTGTAATTTAACTTCAAAATTTCAAACTTGACTGCGACCATTGTAGATAACTTTAACATTGTACATTGTGAATTAAACAGCCGCGGTGTTGCATTGGTTATATAAATGAAGGGACATAACATGAACAGTGCAGTCGTGTTATGGCCACGTGACATCTTGTAAGACTTTACTTTCATATTTTACAGCTGTTATTATTAAAGGTTCATTCTGAGGTGTAAAGAACATTATTATTTGTCAATAATGATTGTCTAAACTCAATGTTTTTTTTTAAACTTGAACGAAAGGATTATGATTTTCTGTAAATATGTAAGATCAAAATATTACTTATGGCAGAGTTGACGTCGAAATATGAGAGTATACTTCAAAGAAACAAAGTTAGAAATGTTGTGTTTGATTAAATCTAATAATCAATAATATAATCAGCAGTTATTTTTACCACGTTTAAGCAACAACAAATGCGGAAGAAGCCCACAAGGGCTTATGGATTACAAACTACACGTCGGGTGGCTTCCAGTTCAACGTTTCAACTCAAATTTGGAATCTTTTCAATTTAGAAAGTCATTTTCAGATGGGAAAACCGTAGATTGCTCTTGGATAAAAACCCACCTTACTATGACCCGGCCGGGTATCGAACCCGGAACCCTCCCCGATAGCTAAGCCTCATTGCTTCAAATGCCACCGCCTGGCCCTTTATCCACTCGGCAATAGCACCTACATAATCTGCATGGCATAAACCTAGATGCAGTTTGAGCTCAAACCTTATCAGTTTTATGCGCTGCTATTTAATTCTATATTTTGCGACAAACATCGATCAAAACAAACGAACAGACATACTCACATTGGTAAAATTTGTTTTTAACAGTTGTGAAAGTATTCTTTTTTTGTTAATGTTTATATAATACAGCATATGAATATTATTTTAAAAGAAGGCAAGAAAAAAAAAGAGGGGTTGCACACTTCTGAAAATGATACAAACCGATACCTGAAAAAGTCAAATTTAGATTCTAAAAGGTTTCGTCGGGGCGTTTCACACTTTAAACTTCTTTTTCAAGTTTCTACCGCAATTGCGGAAATATTCCTAAACTTCCCGCCTTCATTTTCAGACGCACCGTTCTTACATATTTACTCTTTAACTATAAATATAGAGAATTTCACACAGGTAATGTCAAAGAAAGTGCATTAGAATATGACTATTTCTGACATTACCTATCCTGCAACTTACCCGGCATTAGGGAACAATATGAATTACGTTGATATCTCAAGGCCTATACCGATATTATGAACATTTCATTTAACATTGTGAAAACGTGAATACATATAGGTAATTCACTTTATATCACCGAGAAGATGATCCTAGTACCTATACGATCCGCGGAAAAAACATATACTTGTACAAGATATGACACAATATGATAAATCTGCAAGTCTGTTTATGAGTATTGACCACTATGAAGATTTGAACCTTAGGTGTCAAGAGTGAATTATTAACGATTAACATAAATCAAAACACCCTTCACCATCAATCTAGTAAACTAAATCATATATTAACATTTGTTTTTAATTTTTTTTTCCCTTCTTGCTTTCACCTCAAAATACCGATTTCGTATCCATAGGGAGGAAATCGGTCCTTTTTTTTTTAATCCTGATATTGAACTTTTCAAATTGTTTTCATCAGTTAATCTTATATTAATTTGCCTGATAGTAACGTTGGTTATACCAGTGTTGTGTACGAGTGCTGTGAAAACGTTCTGGTTATCGTTAATAACCTAACAGTAAATTAAGATGCTATAAATTGAGTTTTTCGATACTCTACAAATATATATATATACACAACTCTTAGTCAAAGTTTTACTTTTCCATCCTTAAATCAAGTTTATTTGGCATTTGATTTTCAAAACTTTACCAAACATCTAATGAGTATTTTCTTATTAGAAAGAAAAGATGCAATTGATTCTCAGCGTAAGACAACCTTCCTATAGATTTTGGTCGCCCAAAATGAAGGTTAATGAGCAAGTCTTTATGGGTATATATTTTTGTCAACATTTCGTGGACAAGAACTTTGTCACATTATTATTTTCATTTGATATTAAAAAAACCAAACGGAAAATTCCACTTCGTTATTTGAAATGAAATTTGATGATAATCCAAGCTAAATGAACTACATTTTAATGTGTTATTAGAGTCGATTTTATTTTGTTTCGAAATACGTTTTAATTTTTTTTTATATCACCTCAAAAGAAAAATCGCTTTAAATAACTGATAAACCTGAACTAATCATCTGTTAACTCTGATTATCCTTAAAGGTGGCTTTCTAGTACTGAACAGCTATTTGAAAATAATAATATCATATATAAACTATAACAGAGGAAGAAGCATCGATTCGTGGCACTTCATTTTTACAACTTTCCTGCTCTTTTTAATTTTCGTCGAGTGATATTTTTTGTCATATTTTGCAATGATCAATGTTTCTAATGAAATAAAACATCTTTACCCATAATAAATTTTTTGATTCCGAGATAATCTACCGTACATGCATTAGCATCACGAAACGGTGACTACATACGAAACCCCTGCACTCCTCCCCGTGTCCTTTATTGATCTAAAAGTGATTGTAATATATACCAATCATACAATACAGACATGATGTAACACGTGGTAATATAATACTGGATTTAAACCAGCAATGTATAGCAACGTTAATCGGTTAGTATTGTTTTACAAACACAGACTAGAAATTCCCTGGATACATTTAAACTAATTCTGAACTTTTCATGAGTTCCCATTCAAATCGATTCTTCGGATGTTTTGTTTAACTCTGGTGCATGAGACGCCTTGTTTATGAGACATATATCTGTTAAAACTAAGATGTTTCAGAGATATAGAGGGGTTAACACTATGTTATTGTCGTTAAGTATATAAACTACGGACCTAAAGCAGGCGGTATATACGGCTCCAGAGACACAAGCGTGGTGGAAACGGCTTAATAGAAATGTTTGCGTTCCCATAGGACCATGTACAATAGGGAATCGCTATAGGTTATAGCCAAAAGCTAGGCTTATATATCTATGCTAAACACGGA
Source organism: Apostichopus californicus (assembly GCA_020650975.1). Taxonomy (NCBI): domain Eukaryota; kingdom Metazoa; phylum Echinodermata; class Holothuroidea; order Aspidochirotida; family Stichopodidae; genus Apostichopus; species Apostichopus californicus. The sequence goes on along the minus strand of JAIPMN010004258.1, from coordinate 4,043 downwards.
AAGCAGACTAATATATATAGTTGTCTCTCTCTCTCTCCAACGAAATATCGTCAAGGTTAAGATATTTTCATTTCCTATCTTCGCTGTTATGACCAGGAAACTGCTACAAATATATGTAATGAAGCCTTAGAATTAACTCTGTTAATAAAGGGTAGAAGAATGCAATTTGAAACTCTATACAAAACGACAAAATAATATACTTCCAATATACATAACTATATATATATATCTATATTAGCAACTTTTCATTGGGGAATATAAATTACTTCCGAACAGGTGTTTGTTCAGGAGCCAAAATGCTTGATGTCAAAGGTCACTTCACTCAAAACGTCCAACCACTGGTCTGCTTATACCGCATGCGATATGCTTATGCTACAGGATAAAGAGACATGTTGTTCTTACATAGAGGTTGTAATATTATGAGACAAGGAAGAAAGGAATATAGACATGAGAAACAATAACGTTTGATAAGATTGTTATTCCAACTATACTTTTGTCGTTCCATGCGGTGCTAACCGCGAAAGAGTGAAGGCTTCCTGCAGTTTAAGGACAAATGTGTTAGATTGTCACAAAATACTGACCGATGATATGGTCAACCTCTTGGCCAATTTATAATTTATTCAAGCTTTTTAGGGTTATCGTCGTTAACCAATGTCTGTGTGTCGATGTCGGTAGGTACTCGAACAAAATATCACAATCGGCATGAACGGATATATAATTTTTTTTTGGACTTCAAACAGTCCAACAACTTCTTCTCCTTGTGATTGTATTTCCGTAAATGTCGTTGTACGGTAGGCAAATAAGCCTAACTCTCACATTTTGTTTTATGATAGCGACTTTTAGGAGCAATCCGAATACAAATAAATAACAAGTGGAAATAGTTGGTTTCCTCGGATGACGTACTTAAATGCTAGATTTATGTTATCCGAGACTAGCATTTAAAAAGACGTGAAATGTCTGTCACTCGCAAGCAGAAATAATGAATCACAAACGACATTCTTTTCTTAAGTTCTAGCTCTCCCCCTTCAACTCGCGTGGGTTTTAAAATTTACTATTCTAAAAAAAAAAAAAAAAATCAGAGTAAAGAGTGTATATAAAGGATACGGACGAAGTTAGTCATTTTCTTCTGTTTTTTAAACGGTAAGTGAGTACTTGGCCTCCGTGTATTTACATCGTAGAATAAATTCTCCAGCAATTCTCGAACGATTAGTTCGCTGTGGAAGGCCTCTACGTTAAGCTGACAGTAATGATGCACTTTACAAAACAAATGATAATAACAGACAATAGATTCCAGATCACATGGTCATTTTGCTTTCTTTAAGTGCCCATTAAGTTAACATGTATACAACAATAACGATCGTTTCTGGTGTTCTGGATTTTAACTTCCTCTCTCAGCCTTTATCTGTGCTCTGTTGAGTCGTTGCGTTATATATGTCTGCATAATTTCAAGACTTGGAACAGATATAAAATACATTTTGATTATTTCTTCTTTTTTTCTCGTTGTTGGTGTAAAGCTCTGGTTTTCTTATAATATGATTAAGAGTAACCGTTTTGAAGTGCACATCGTTTAAATAGAAAAAGTACAGTTACACTGCTAGGTCAAAAGAATTTACTGGAAAGAGACGAAAATATATATATAGCACAACTGATGATGGGATAAAACTTTCTAGCCATTTTGGTTACGATTTTTTGTTGGTATGGTCACTATTGAATAACGCGAAATTCGTTTTCATGGTGTACTAATGTGAGTTGTGAATGAAAAAGCAAACGAATTCGAATAACTGTTTGAACTTAATTTGGCTAGTTAACTTATTGAACTAAAAATACGATGTTTGGATGGTTACATTGCTCCAACTTCTTTACTTATTAATTATTATACCGGTACATTTAAAAAAAAATAAGATGTATGAATATTTGCATTGCTTATATCTTTAGAAGAATTTTGTTTCTAAAATACACGAATTTTGTTTCTAAAATACACTCGTTTTTTAGGATGGTTTCTTTCAAGACAACAATCGACGCCATTATGATGAAGTAGTCTTTACCAAAAGACTTCTTAAAAAATATAAGGGAAACAAATAAAATGAATGCAAATAAAATTCAGGACCACGTATAGCCATGCCGGTCCTCCCTTAAAGTCGCAAGTTTAGGGAACTTAAACTCACAGGTCACGTTACAAATTAAATATAAATCTATGACTGACAAGGATTTATAAGTTAATATAAATGTTAAAGAAGAATTTGAAACCACTAATATTAACACGAGTCTTTGTATCCTTTCACAGTAGTGTAATTAGTGACAACAATATTATTGTATTGTAAAAAGTGTAATACCATATTACTGTATGAAGTGTTACTGTATTGTAAATAAAGTATTACTGTGTTATTTCTGTGTATACAGTGTTACGTAAAATGTTACTGTACAATAACTGTAGTATCGTCGTCAATCGTAGTATTAAAACTATATAAACTATAGTATGTACGGAATTGAGGAGTTATATACATAAATGACTGTAGTGTTAATGTATATGTTAGTGATCGATTTATCTTACTATTGTATAAATATATTCAAGTATATTTATTAATCATAAGATATGTTATTAACAGTAGTGTTATGATGACAGTTTCATCAGAATTCCAGACACACATGTAAGAGAAAGTAGAAATTGACAAACTAAATTATCCATGTACAGTATATAGAATGAAATATTTTGGTTTCGAACACCACCACAACTTAGGTGACATCGAATAATATTCTATGTTAGATAAATAAATTCTGAAAAAAAATCTGGCGTAACGAGAAGTCATTTTTATTGTATCAGACAAGGTAGTTTTTTTTTCAGGAAAGACAAGCCTCATTAATATATAAAAAAATTGTCAGGAAATATAATATTTCGTCCCGATACGAGGAAGACTAGTTTGCATATCTTTTCTTGATAATTCAGCCCTTTTTGTTATCATGGAACAATAAATCCGTGAATAATAATAAAAACTCCTACTACAAGTAGGGCTGGACAGAGTCTTTTATTGCGGGTGGGCAAGGGAAAAGACTAAATCACATCTTTCCTTAATCTGTATCTGGTTAGCACTTCATATTCAAGAGATCTCTCTATATTCTATTATATTCGGAAATGTTTGTGTATAATATTTCTGCAACATATTAATTCGACTATATTGTTTTTAAAGCCGAATTTAGCGTCTGTTTATTCACCTTTTGAATGTGACTAACTATGTATGTATTTTATACCAATTTTACCGCGTCCCATAAATGAAGGTCTAAATGTATTATTTTCATTTCATTGGCAAAACGTTTGATTTTGTTTAAGCTTATTCCATTGTTGCTGGTATACAAACTGTGATGAATTAAAGCATCAATGTAATTACCCTAATGGTTACAGTACCACCCGTATTATTTGGACACTCGGTATATGTTACCACCAGATAGCCCCAGATGCAAGGAGTATTATTTCATATTTTGATAGTAACAATGTTAAAACTTCAGTCAATATTTAATGGAATGAAAGCTCTTTTAAACGGGATCGAATAAACTCCAACAAATTATTATTGAGCGCCACGCCTCACGGTTACTGTCCCTAAAATAATAGTAATAATAACTGTCCCTTAAAAAAAAATATCTTAAGGGTTAAAATATTGTCGGCTACAACCAACTGTAAATATATATTTCAATCATTTACTATACTCGCAAGAAGAATACTGTAAGCATTGTAGCGTAGGAACTACAAAATGCATGTTATTTCTGCCGGAACAGTTACATTTATACATGGCATCTAGAAATATATAATTCTATGAAAAATCTATCGGAATTACTAACATTGGGGCTACATACTTGCCTTGTACATATGATCAACTACGATGTTTTTATCTCTTTTAAATAAGTAAGAAAAATCATGAACCAATTGACATTGATCGTTCGACTTTAAGACAAGAAGAAATACATGTTTGAAGTACATGGAAGATTATGTAAGAAATGAAAACAAAACCTATACTTTAGCGTTTCATAATGCATTTTGATTCCCCCCCCCC